>JAGKTI010023279.1:0-10727 GCA_018397915.1 Birgus latro
AGTGATAAAACTATTGATTTATTTTTCAACTGAGAAAAATCCGAATCATGGAAAGGGTTAATTAACACTGCTCTAATATTGACAAAACTGCTTATTTTATTCTGAGAAAAGAACTGATTTCGCGATGTCTAGAGTAACAGTTAAAATGGATCCTAACCAAGATTTACGATAAACAAATTTCAACAGCAGTTCAATTTTTAGAGTTGATTTTTTTTTTATCACTTCCATATTCACTCTTATTTCATTCTCAAGTGTTTGGTAGCAGCATATGTGAAGATAAAAGTACTGTATATACAATCCATCATTCTCACAGTTTAAGCTTAGGAGAGTTTATGATTCCGAGTCTGGATTAACAGCTTTCATCCTAAACGAGGTACCGGTGGTGTGAGGGTTTATGAAAGTGCCTGGAGTAAAGTCAGTGCTCTTTATATATCATGAAATATGCACCGAAAAATCTAAACTTCTCAAATAACAGATAAATTCTGCACTGTAAATTGAGGCAAAATGGGAAATCAGCCTCATAGGTATCAGTGGAAGAAGAGTAAGTAGACTTTGGCTGATTACCTATCGACCACATGAGACAGTCAATCACATTTTACCAAATCATAGTCTCCCCCAGAAATACGACACACGACCACTGGATATACATTCAGGACCCCAACACTACTGCTCAGTCAAGTGGGACATAGGGAGATGCGAAATTTATCCACAGATCTGAACAGCCTGGAACTGAACAATGACACGTTAATCAAGAAGCCCTGTTTAACTGACCGTGAACTTAACATGGAAAACAGAAATAAACTAGACATATTATAAAGAGGACTTAGCTCATAATCAGCATCGTGGGCGCCATCATTTACTCCTGACTTTGGGATGAGAGAGGAACTTGCGGCGCCGCTTTAATTATGCAGCCGTGGGGCAATAACGGTGACATTATGGAGCCCTTTGTGGCCCCATAGCATGGTGCATGGAGGACGGGGGATCGTTCGATGGTGGGTAATGAGAAAGAGAGTGCAGGACAGTGGTATATCAGTTTTAATGAGAGGTAATAATGGAGATGGAAGGAGGATGGTAGATGGGAAGCGGTGGAGAGAAGGGGGAGGAGATGACAGTGCAAGTGAGAATGCAGGTGAAAAGAAAAGGAAGTGCAGGGGATAGTAGAAAAGGAATGTCACTGAGAGCAATTAGGGGAGTATAACTTAGGTGATGTGCAGCTACAGCAGCAAAGGAAGTGCAGCGGACAGCAGAAAAGAGAATACAGATGATATGAGGAATAATAACCTTGTATTAAAATTGGGGGGGGGGGCAGTTGGAATTGGACGTAATAGAATACAGACTAGATAACTTCACCAGCTGCAGCGAGTCTGTCACCAGCCAAGCCACTAAACACTTGTGATATACAGGATGGTCCATATATTACATCCCATTGTCTCTTAGTTGGCAGATTCTCGTGTATTTTGTGGACGGCTTTGTTGGCATTAGCGATATCTACCATGCATAATTTTCTGCTTTCCATTATCCTTTCACCGCTGTACAATGTTTGCTTTTCTATGCCCCCTGTTTACATATTTGATTACTAATGACATGAGGCAGTCAAAACATCTGCGCTCCTCACATCAACAGACTGAGCCGTCCCCACAACACACAAGATATTCCAGGCCTGGGGCGCAACATTCGTAACAATTTGCATATGGCTGGTCTGAAGCGCATGGAAGTCTAATTTTCTTTTTACTTTGTCTTGGTCAAAATTTCTCCATCTTGTAACAGCAGATTAGCACTAGTGTTTGATGCTAGTCACGAAGATGTGCTATGGAAAGGATATAGAACAGTAATATTATCTTTTTCTGCCATTGGTCTGCGTGAAATAAGCTGCAAAGGGATGAAAATTAGGTCCATGTTGAAGGTAAAAATAGTACAGTAACGGATGGGATAAACCAGTCACATAAAACCACAACAATAATGAGTACTTACGAGGGCGGAAGTTGTGCCATCTCTCCCTGTTAGAGAGTCTCTTGGTTGAGGTGGTGTGAGACAGGCACGGGGGAGGAGCAGTCCTGGGATGAGTTACAAGAGAACACACTAGCGTACTTTTTTGTGTATTTTTGCTGTTTCCAGAATCTTTTCTTTAGCTTACGAGAGACTCTTTGGACTTGAAGGTTAGATGGTTATTTGCACATTTGCCTTCACTACTAAGGACTGTCATAAACTGAATAACATCATCTAGTAATATCATCATCATCATCTTGCACATCCTTTATTTCACCTAAAGATGGAGTCTGGTAGCAGCCATAATAGACTATAAAAGGCTCCATTGAACTGAACCGGTTAAAACACGGACAGCAGCGCCCTCAACATTATGACATTCGAGAAAGATTGATCAACAGCCATTAATAGAGTGACTGGATACAATGGCCCAGATGTGAGGATAAGAATGCAAATATCAGCATAAAGAATAGAGACAATAGGGCCGGCTGTCAGATGAGCAAATAGGGAGGCAGACGGGGGATTGAGGGAAGTAGTTTAGTGCAAATAATTTTGTCGATACATGGATGGACTTTTGGAGGTATGTCGCAGCTGTGTGTGTGTGTGTGTGTGTGTGTGTGTGTGTGTGTGTGTGTGTGTGTGTGTGTGTGTGTGTCTGTGTGTGTGCTTTACGCAGGAATCATTAGATTTTGGGTGCAATGTTCATTTCTCAGACGCCTAATATCAGTCCTATAGAGGTATACTTTCGATCAGCCTAATCTAAACTTTGTATGAGATTTCTTTCGGGTAAGTGCCAGAGACGCATTAAGATTTGCTATTTTATGTATACAGTATTTATTACGTGTTTGGGCTGAATACATTATATGAAATTCTATATAGCTGCATTTTCTTTTTTTGCAATACTATCCTAAATTTACTTATACCAAAAAGTCAGTTTAATGTGATAACCTGTTTCATTATGAAAACGTATTTTTATTATTTGCCTTGGGATCTTAAGACGACTTTATTTAACTCAGGATAGACTATTCGAACTGGTTGTGGTAGATAAAGCCCTCATTATCTTATATACTACTGGAGAATTTTTCCAAAGAAACATATAATGTCTGATAACAGTAAGAATATGACAGACATAATATTCTCTCCTGAAAGAATAAATTTTTACTTATTATCGGGTACTTGTTTTAATTTTGAGGTCGATGAATTAAAAGAGAATTCGATTCGACATCAGTTTTCTGTACTTGCACGTTCAATCTAGAGAACAGTAACAAAAATGCTTGTGTTAATATACGAATTTTGGGCAGCCAATCCATTGACTACGAGGGGTGGGCTAAATTGAATAAAATGCCCTGGCGGTGGGAAGAACAAAATAAGATCTTAATTTACTGAAGGGGTTTATCACTTCAATCCGGTGACGTATTTTTAAAGTATATTCTTGTTACCACCAAATAGCTTCCTTCAGCGTAGGTAGGAACATCTGGTTGTGAAGAGACTGCCTGAGACTCTTTCTCATCCCCTCACTACACAAGGTCTCTGGAAAGCTGAAAAAAGTGAAAGTGGCAGTAAGAATGGAATAAATAATACTCCATTGGACTAACGGGGTTAATTGAGACTGTTACTATCCCCACTACGACAGGAAGTCTGCCATAAGATAAATAAACCCTTCTAAAGGACGCAACAATACACTGAGTTAACTGCCACGACGGAACAATTAAATTATGGTGATAATGGTAAAGATAGATTTATTTTACACATCATATCTGAGCAACCTCTTGGGTGTTCCCGATGCAAACTAGGTTATTGTTCAGATGTGTACACAAGGGGGAACTAAGGTGTCAGATGGACAATAGTAACTAACGAAGAGGAACTACCGTCTGCTGCGCCAGCCAGAATACGCCTACGAGTGAGAATGATTCGTTAATGAGTTGGAACAGAAACGTCTGCAGGCCTCCCTTCATAGGATATGGCGCCAGGCAGAAGACTGGTAGGTAATGAAGGTACGAGTGTGTGAGTATATGAGGTAGGAAGTATAATATGGAGAGCAGGGTTATCAGCGGACAAGGAAAGAAATGGTTGCAGGCTACCCTTCACAGAATCCAGCGTTGGGCACAAAATTGATAGATTAATGAGGCATACGGTACGAGATTGTGAATATATCGAATATGAGGAACGGGATATACTTTAAAGCGAAACGTTGTTAATGAATACAGAATGACATACCTATAAGCCGTACTTCACAAGGTGCATGTCAGGCAAAAGATGGATATATAAATGAAAACTAAGCCACAAGCGTCATGATGCTGCTCATTTTGGGGTAAGGCAGGATTGGGGAGAAAGATAAAGAACCAAGCTAAGATTGTAAGGAAGAGGAAGAGAAGGAAGAGAGGTCTTTACTGAGTAGGAACTTCTTAGAAAATTTTAAGAAAGGCTGGTAAATAAATGAGGTGAAGCAAAGAAATAAGTGGTGGCAAAGTGCAACAATAATAATATATACAGTTTATTTTTGGATTTACTTAATTTCGTAGGTGCAAGTGATAATATATGCGTTTTCCCTTTTTGGAAGGAACTTGAATTATAAGGACAGACAGCGATTAATCAGACGGACACCACCTTACACCACAGCGCTGTCGTAATAGCCATCTTTACACCCGCGGATTATATTTAAGTGCTACAAATTAGGGTGAGGGCAGCATCCATAACCTTTAATCCAGCCATAATGACCATTTTTGCCGCATCAGACGGACGTGTACCGGGAAAACAATCGAACCTTTTTATGCGAGCTGGAGCTATTAATCTTCAGCGGCAGACAGTTAATAGTAACACCACGCCCTGGCTCAAGGCTGAGGTGAGGGGATGGGGAAAAAGAGAGAAAGAGTGGACAAGTACAAGGCAAATTAAAGAGATTACTGGGCATTATAGGAAACGTTTTAGTAGGCGCCAATCATCCATTCACATCATGTGATAAGTCAGATGGTTTCCTCTATTACAGCATATAAAAATAATGCATTAGACTTTTCCACTGTTGATTGAAATCATTCTGCATTCATAATCATTGGAATAATCATGGGAATACATCCAACTTTTCGCAATATTGTGTAGGAGTTTCATATTTGCTCGATTAAAAACTGGTGCAATACGAGTACTACTGCGCGCAGCTGTACATGTAAATATAATGAATAAACACTGAAAACTGTGTATGAAGTAAGAAAAGAAACAGGATGAAAGAGGCAGAAACAGAAGAAATGTAAATATAACACCGAGAGTGAAGATGTGGTGGGAAACAGTGCTGGGTATCATCACCATCATCATTATTCTCCTCTTTATTTTCAGCTTTCTCCTCCTTCTCCTCTTCCTCCTGTTCCTCCTGCTTTTTCTCCTCCTCCTCCTCCTCCTCCTCCACCTTCTCCTTCTCCTCCTCCTCCTCATCATCATCATCATCAGTCCATCCCTAATTATTATTAATTTGATAGCTAGGAGCATGATTTCTCTCAAGCGCCAGAATTAAAAAGAAAATATTTACTATCACTAAATGCAATAGAAATAAAGACAATCAAATGACAATGACACACCACCCAAGATAACAAAAAGTAAGTGCATCATCCAGTTAAGATCTGAATTACGTAAATGGGGTTGGCGTGTTTCAGGGATATCAGGGGAAGTTTTTTCTGTTTCTTTGGTGAGTAAACCTTTTGTAGAGCGTAAAATTAGGAGAGATTTTTTAAGAAGCTGCTCCCGGAAGGTCCTGCCCGAGATTTTTCTGAGAGCCTACTGTGTTGGCTTTGCATTGGGTGTTAAACTATTGCTTTCATGCCGAGAGCCATCTGAGTGTGCCTTCAGATTATTCTCTCGGGCCTGGATGCATACATTACATTCTCTTATCCTGTGACTAATGCAAAAAAAAAAAAAAAAAAAATACTTGGTTTACTCACGCTTGTTCTGGGATGCTGTTCACAACACGAAGGCCTAAAAAACGTACCACAGCCAGCCTACCCCCGAATCTCATCTCTCTCATGTTTCAGCCCGGAATGGTGCTAAGTCTGTTCTTCGCTCTGAAAAAAAGAAAATAATAATAATAATAATAGTAATAATAATAATAATTTCAGTTGTACAGAATGCTCTGAACTTCAGCTCAAATTCTTCCTGACCCTTCCCGCACCTTGCCAAAAACCTTTCTAATGAATCTGCCTTATTATCTTTCCCTCCTCTTTTGTACTCTGATCGCTCTGTGGCTAAGGAGAAAGCAGAACTCATCGTTGATACTTTCTCCTCCGATTCCACCTTAGACGATTCCGGTGCTGTTCCACCATCATTTTCCCACTCTGACTTCCTCACGGCTACATTAATTTTTTTTTTTCAATTGACGTAATTTCTGAAATCAGTGACCTCAGTACTAACAAGGCATATGGGCCTTCTGGAGTCCCTCTTGTTGCCCTCAAGAACTGTGCTTCAGTGTTCACACCCTGCCTAAATAAACTCTTTCGCCTTTGTCCCTCAACTTGTACTTTTCCTTCTTGCTGGAAGATTGTTCTCATTCAACCTTTCCCAAAGAAGGGTGACAATCCCCAGCCCTCTAACTATCGCCCAATTTCTTTAACATCCTGTATTTCAAAAGTTTTTGAGTTTATACTTAACAAATAAATAAATAAATAAATAAAACACCTTCCCTATCACAACCGTATCTCCGATCGTCAGTATGGGCTCCGCTAGGGACGCTCCACTGGCGATCTTCTCACCTTCCTTTCAGACTCCTGGTCATCATCCTTTCGCCACTTTGGTGAAAGCTTTGCCATTGCGGTTTGTATCTCGAAGGATGTCGATCGAGTCTGGCATAAATCTTTAATTTCTAAACTGCCCTCTTACGGTTTCTGTCCTCATATATCTGCCTTCATCTCTAGCTTCCTCTCATGATCTTTCTGCAGCTGCTGTTGTAAGTGACTACCGTTCTCTTCCTAGAGCCATCAACAATGGTGTTCCACAGGGCTCTGTCCCATCACGAACGCTTTTCCGTTTATTCATCAATGACCTTCTAAGCTTAACTAGCCCTGTCAACTCATACGTTGTTGGCTTCAGCCTTCACCTTTCCATTCACTTCTCTCAGCGACCATTTCAGCAATTACTTCAACAAACACAGGATGAAGTTATGGCACACGTACCGTCTGACATGGCTCATACCTCTGATCGGGGTAAACTTAAACTTGTGTTTTTTAACGCTTCATAAAAACAGTTCTTACATCGTTCATCCCAACAAAATCTTCCAGGGGAGTATCCTCTAACTTTTAACAATATCAAACTCAATCTTGCATTATCTTTAAACCTACTTGGGGTTTCATTCTCTCGGGATTTATCTTGGAAAGATCATAATGCCATTCTTGTAAAGTCTGCTTCCAAAAGATAAAGTGTGCTAAGCCGACTCCGTGCCTTCTTCTCCCCCTGCACAGCTGCTGACTTTATCTATCTATCTAGCTATATACCTAGGCTGCTTCCCCCAAGAAAAGGGAGGTAGCCGAGACAGGTCAACACACTACCAATTAACTCATCCACTCATACACATTCATTCGCATTTTAGCCCTAAAGGGGAGAAGGGACAGATCCTCACCGTACCACACCGCACGAGGGTCAACTACGCAGTGCAGTCAGTGACATCCGCAGCAGGGCCCGACAGCAAAGCTGGTTTACCCCTGCCACATCATAATGGATCCAGCCCCTTACCTACACCTGACCTGATCAGCTGATCAGACAAAATGCAGGAGAACATCTCCTCAGGGCTGCGTCATCATTTATTCATTCACAATTTCTCTCCATTCATTTCTATCACACAGAGCGACTCTTCCTTGCTCAACAGACAACCCTCTCGCATCCAATGCTCTCTTCACACTGTCCATCCATCCTATTCGTGGTCTTCCTCTCAGCCTTACACCTCTCACATCCGATCTAGTTATCTTTTTCACCAATCGCTTTATACATTGGCTTTATTCGCCCCTGTGTAGAGTAGAACTCTCATGTGTGGGGAGGTTCCCCACATACATCTCTTCTCAAAGGTTTCTCGCCTCATTAACTCTCCTCATTTTTCCTGCTTCGTTCAGCCTCTGTCTCTTCGCTGCTGTGTTGCATTTCTGTCTCTTCTCTTTCGCTACTTCAGCGGTCACTGGTCCTCTAAACAGTCTGCCTGCATCCCTTCACCACTACGGCGGGCAAGTAGCACCGGTCCAACAACACTCTCATCCCTTTTTCTGTCCAACTCTCTCTAATGCAAGAGACAACCGTCACTCCCAGTCTTTCATGAATACAGCAAGACAACTCTAGACCTGTCGTCCTCTAACTGTATTTCCTACTGCCTATCACCTCCAGTAGTTCAATCGCAGTGTGTCCAGGCATCTCGAAATGAATGGATCTTGAATTTGGCTTTCTGTTATCGTTTTTCTTTTTTTCCTGGAGGAACCATCTTGCAGGCTTCTGGCCTTTGGTTCCTTCTTCCTTGCATTAAGAAAAATTGCGACACCCACACACCTATTTGAAGCGCGCGCGCACACACACGCACGCACGCACGCACTCGCACACACACACACACACACACACACACTCGCACACACACACACACACACACACACACACACACACACACACACCACACACAAACACACACACACATTCAGATCGTTTACATACTATTCGCATACAGGGAGTGAGGGAGCGATGGAGTGATAGGGATATTTGCATTTCCTACTCCTCTGTATGAACTTTCCCTTTACCATACACGAGTAGCGATAAAATCACAACACCACCATAACTACATCTACCTCATCTCTTCCTCCATTCTTGCCTCATTGAAATATGGAGAAAATATTGCCACATGGGGTTTTCTGTGAGCCATTCTGCCCCTGCCTGGATCTAAAGGGCCTTCATAGAGAGTGTGATGGTAGCATGGTTTGATTGTATGTGCCACCAACCTCAACCACCAAGTGGAGGCAACATCGAATCACTCCCAAAATATGATGGCATGCACCTCCCTTGATACTTACTGATCTGGCTCAAATTTCATTGACTCTGGGAGGGACGACTTCATGTGCGATTAGTTACAGTACAGTAATTAATTCATGGTCCTGGAGTCAAAGGTAAAAAAAAAAAAAAATCCTAACCTTCAGGATTCGTGATGTTTCCCTGCGGTGACTAGTATCGCCAGGCGTTAGCAACAGTAAAATATTTTTCCTGCGAACGAGAGGTTATTATTTTAACCAAGACGATGACTTTTGGGGGTTCTTTTCCGCTGCCGCCAGACGACAATATTATACCTAAATCACTCTGAGCTTACTTTACCTGGATAGCTAAGAATATGAGAGAATCCCGTGCTTATATGTGCTACTTTTTATGTACGTCTAGAATTGAAAGGATTGATCATTTTGCAATGCCTGTCCGGTTCCAGGACTGGTGACCATTTAGGTGGCTACATGGGTTCATTTCTTTCTATATTCATTGCTTAGTGTATCTGGGAGGGATTCTATTTTTCTGTGTGTTTATCATCATTAGGGACAAAAGTAAGATTAAGTTTTCGTTGTAATTACTTGTTTCATAAGCGTTTTCCTTTTCAGCAGGGTGCTTATACTCTGATGTGGATCAAGAGGGGTATCCAGCGATGGTTTGATCATGTGGAGCGAATGGAGAGTGAGATTAGCTAGCAAAGTATACGGTATATGAACGTGGTGGAGGAAGACAGGGGGAGAGGCAGACCGAGGATAATATGGAGAAACGGGGTGAAGATGTGCATGAATCGGAGATGAACACGGAGGGCAGACTGATGGCAGAAGGCAGTAGGACGTGGAGGTGGTTTGTTAGTGACCGCCACCTCTGGGATTAAGGATCGTTTGCTGAAGATTCCTAGCACCTCTTCCTTACAGATTAATTCTGCACAATATACCTCAGTATCCTTTTGCTTGATATTGAGGGAGACCTTGTGAACGTTAAAATGATATAAACAGAGTACAAGAAAGTGCCGCAGAGTAACTTACAAAAACATATTGCTAAGGAAGATGTGCTACAGTACTTCATATTCTACCTCGAATGTTGCCGTAAACTTGCCAACATTTTTCTTGTATACAAAACAAGCTGTTGTATCTTCCCTCTGAATGGTTAGTTGCGTAACACTGGCTCTCTTATGGATTCAGTCACTAGGATTCCATTTTCTTCTTCATTTTCCTTTGAGACAGAGTGACATGATATGATAATTTCTGTGTTAATTCTGTTTCTGATATCAGATGTATTACAGAGGGATGTGGGGAATAGCGTGTAGGAGGAAGAGAGAGGGATGAAATGAAAGAAGGGAAGAGGGAGGAATAGAGATGGATAGAGGAAATAAGGGAAGGGAAAGAACCACGAAATGAAGGAGGAAAATAGATCTGTAAAGAAGTGAACAGGGAATAGTCTGAAGGGGAGACAGCAGCTGAAAGGGATAGAAAGCAGGAAAAGATGGAAAACAAGAAATCAGGAACGATAGAGAGAACTGTGTTTGGGGGCAGAGAACGATATACATTTTTTTTTTTTCCAGTAACAGTATACGAGACGCGATGGCAAGGGTTGGGGGAAAGAGAAAAGAATAAAAGGTAAGTGGTGAGAAGAACAGAAAATAAGTCACTGATAAATATATTCACTCATACCCACACGCCCTGTAATTAACTAAGTCACGTCCACTTTATTACTCGTACCCATATTATCATTCACGCCTCTCAAGCGCGCGCGCACACACACACACACAC
>JAGKTI010023280.1:0-12566 GCA_018397915.1 Birgus latro
ATGGACTTTGATAATTTTTGTAGTATCAGCATAAATCGTGTTTAGAACAGATAATTATGGCGTGGAAAAATCTGTTTATCTATAGTCAGACGCCTTAATTCCGTAAAGTGTGGCCACAACCAAATCGCCTCCGTGTCATCCATTCCCCTGCCATTTCGCTGCCCTCCTCCCAGCTTACACTCCCTCTCTCATATACCTCTCTACTCCATTCCACGATCTCCTCTCCCTCTCTCCCCTTCCACAACATTCACATACACTCTCCTAGTTAGTCTCTCACTCTCCATCCTCTCCACATGGCCAAACCACCTCAGTCTATTCTCCTCGAGCTTTCTATCACATCCATATATTACCAGGCACGTGTTGAACAATGATGTGCTTCGATTTAGCTGTAAGCAGGGAAAAATACTCGTAATAAACAATTTCTCAAACGCTGTGAAGAGATGGACGGTCTTTGATATCGTACTTTCCTTGCTTACGGCAAAATGAAAGCACAACATTGTTCAGTAAGTCTTTGGTGTATGTCAAAGCTTTTATCACACTTTTTTTTTTCTATTTTGAAGGAGATATGTGCTAATACTACGAAGACTATCAATGTTTATATTTCAGACTTGATAACCCAAACCTTTTCCATGTCAGCATTATTTCCTGTGTCCTGTATACCACAACATTCACTGGTTTTACGCTGTGTATGGGGTATTTTAAGTGACTTCTGAAGGGTTCGTAATACCTCTTCCTTTGCGATTTATTCTGCCCATTGCAACTCAGTATCATCACCGAGAGACCGAGGATGAGGTAGTGAGGTGAGTGAGAGGAGTGTGAGTTGGAGGAAGGGCAGCCTGATGGTGGAAGACAAGGTGAAAATTAAGTGATTTGTTTGTGGCCACCCTCTCCAAGATTAGGGCTTCTGGCTATAGACAGATGGATAGATAGATAAACAGATAGAGACAAACAGACATACAGACACAGATAGACGTACAGATGGACAGGTAGACGTTATTGATGCAAGTTTTGTTGATATTAGAACGAGCAAAAATAAACCGGAGACTTTTAAGATATAATATTCAACATACATCGGCAAGGAAGGGGCATTACGAAGCCTCTGATGTCGCTTACAACACGCCTCTTAACTGCAGCATATTTTGAACACAATTTTGCAGGAATGAGTGTATTCTATGTTTTTCTTAATGTATTGTACTGTTTACCTTTTCTTCGTTCAGTAGATAATCCATTGCGACAAGTGGAAATTTGGGTCGGAGAGACAGTTAGAGCTAGATTTGTTTATTTTCTCTAACTCCCTTAAGATGGGTTCTGTGTAGCCTCAAATCCTAGAGAAAATAAAGAATTCTAGCTCTATCCTCTCTCTCTCTCGCCCAACATTTCCATAGTTCTTTCACTTTAACTTGGCAGAGATTTTCGTCCTTTGCGGCATATTTCATGAAGCTCAGTGGCAGAATTAGACAGTGCTATGGCTCTACACCCTTCCCATAGCACTTCTTCGTGACTGTTTTGTGCTGCTTAATTTAGCGGAGATTTTTACATAAGCTCATTGGCAGAATAAGACAATGCTATGGCTCTACATCTTTTCCATAGCACTTCATCGTGACTAGCATCATGTTCTTGCGCACATGTCAGCTCAGTGGCAGAAAATAACGGTACTACGGCCCTACTGTACATCCTTTCCGTAGCACTTCTTCGTGACTAGTACCATATTTCTGTTTTCTTAGTACACATCAGTATTCAAGATGGAGAGATGACAATTTTAGGCCAAGTTAAAGTGAACAATGTATAGCTTCTCCAATTTCCAAGCAAGTTTTTTTTTTTTACCATACTTATGAGAGAAATTACTGGTTGTTGGATAAGTCAAAGAACAGAATGTGTTAAAAAGTACATGTAAGAGTAATATGCCACGAAAATACTTAAATTTTGTGCATATCATTGTCGAAAAGCTCAAGAAGGTGGTCCATATGTAGCGGCTCCTCTTCTTGCGTGTTGCGGGAACGGCTCACTCAGCTTTAACATATCCTGCATCATTATTCGTTTCCTTCCCCCACTGCCACACTCGCCCCCCACACCAGCAGATTGAGCCGTTCTACAACACAAAACACCACCAGGGGTCTCTAGTAAAGTGCTATGTATGGGTCAACTTGTATATCTAAAACGAGCAGGAGAAAAGTCTGGAAAAATGCGTAAAAATGCAAGATGAAAGTGTGCATTTTGAGCAGTATTAAAAATCTATAAATATGTGTATATATGCTGGTATATACATATCTGTAATTATGTTAATGTATGTAACTTATGGGGGTATTCTGAAAGCTTATGGAGAATTCGCAACGCCTCTTCCTTAGCGATTTAGTCTGTTCCTTGCACCTAAGTATTCTCATATGCTATCGATATAAACTACGTCGATACTAAAACAATTTATTTAGTATACGGGACAATGTTAAAGTGTAATAAGCAAACTAAATCGCTAAGAAACAAGTGCTACGGAGCCTTCTGTGTCGCCTAGAATACGGCCATTTAGCTTAGCATACAGCATTCCTAAAAGCAAGCTTATAATGTATATATTTAGTTACTGGTTATTAGTAAAATTTAGCATACAGTATTTCAAAGGCAGGCTTCTCATGTAAATATTAAGTTTCAGGTTGTTGACTGGCATAGGTGTAATTTATTTAAGGCAAGAAAGAAGGAACCAAAGGCCAGAAGTCCGCTAGATTCTTCCCTCTAAGAGCAAAATAACAGAGCCAAATTCAAATTCGTTCATTTCGAGATGCCTGGACACACCGCTTTTAAAAGACTGGAAGTTTTAGGCAGTGGGAATTACAGACAGAGGAAGACAGATCCAGAGATGACCTGTTGCATGCGTGAAGGACTGGGAGTATCGGTTAATTTACTTCCTCTCAACCTACCTACCAACCAACCTATCTACCTACCTGCCTACACTGGAGGTCATAGGCAGTAGGAGATACAAACAGAGGAAGACAGAACCAAAGTCGACCTTTTGGATACATGGAAGACTGGGGGTAACGGTTGACTCTTTCGTGGGAGAGTTGGACAGAAAATTGATGAGAGTTTGCTGCTAGACGGGCGCTGAGCAAACAGTTGAGAGGAGTAGTGACATTTACTGTATATTAATTCCTGTATATTAAGTTAATCTGTGTAAATTAAGCTTATAATACATCTTTCAAGCTTTCAATATATATAATTCCATATGATTAGTTACATACAGGTATATATGTAATTATTGTATATTATGAAAGCAGTGATAAGAAACAGGGAGGTGAGCATGGAAGTGAAAAAGTTGTTACATGACAGTATTGTGATACCAACTCTGACATATGGAAGTGAAGCTCGGACTTTGTTGGAAGGACAGAAGTCAAGAGTGAGAGCAGTGGAAATGAGTTATTTGAGAGGAGCATGTGGAGTCACATGGAGAGACAGACTAACAAATGATGAAGTGAAGGAGCGTTGTGGTGTGATTGAGGACGTGATGGGAAGCGTTAGGAGAAACACGTTAAGATGGTTTGGGCATGTGGAGAGGATGGAGAGTGAAAGATTGACGAGGAGAGTGTATGTGAGTGAGGTGGAGGGGGCGAGAGGGAGGGGGAGGCCGAGGATGAGATGGAGGGATGGAGTGGAGAGGTATATGAGAGAGGGGGGTGTGAGTTGGGAGCGTGGTAGTGAAATGGCAGGGGACAGAGTGACATGGAGGCGATTTGTTTGTGGCCACCCCGTTCGGGATTGAGGCGTCTGGCAATAGATAGATAGATGTTACTGTAGGTCGTTTAAGCTTAGTAGAGTCTACAGTATTATTAAAGGCAAGCTTATCATGTATAGATTGAGTTTCAGGTAAGCTTAGTATACAGTATACTTAAGACTAAGCTTCAGGTGTATATACTGAGTTGCAGATTTTAAGATATATAACAACCACCTTCACTGGGTCGTACTCAAGCTCTGGAGATTCCCTAACACCTCTCCCTCGGCGATTCATTCTCCACATTGAACCTTAGGGCAGAAGTTGGGTAAAAAGCGATAGAGGAATCCGTGAATTTCTCAACAATAAATAATTGTTACGGTATAATATGGAAAATAAATCGCTAAGGAACAGGTGTTGAGCCTCCTATAGTACAGAGGTAATAGATTAACACTGTATTATCAAGGCTTGTGTTCTAAAAGGCTCTGGCGATCTCATAACACTTCTTTTGTAGCGATTTGTCCTGCACATCGCGCCTCAATTTCCTCTGTTATTGATACAGACTCATTATGGCTCTTAGTCTCATCAGTTAAGAAAGCTACGTAACACCTCTTCCTAAGCGATTTAATTTGCTTATTACTCCTTACTATCCTCTTCTGTCATTTAAATATATTCTAATACCAGCATACTCAACATAAATAACATACGGATTAATTTTAAGCAACCGTATCGAAAAATAAATCGCTATGGAAGAGGTGCAAGGGAGCTTCTTTACCCCACGAGAATATGGACCCATGAGTAACAAACTAAAGAATGTTCAGGTATAATATGCAAAATTAATCGCCAAGAAAGTGGTGTTTCGTAATACCACTTCCTTAGCGACTCATTCTGAAAATTATCCCCCAATATCCTTTAATAGGTTATTGATGGAAACGATATTAAAGCGCTATAAGTAGAATACACGAAAATATCAAGGTATAAAATCCAAAATAAGTCGCTAAGAAACATTTGCCACGAAACCTCCCATATCAGTTAGAACACAAGCCTTATTTAGCTTTTAGTATTATCTAATTATCCTTTATAATAACTGAACACAGATAAATAAATCACTTATTCTTTGATAAATATAATATGCTAGAATCGCCTCTTTAGTCACAAGTTTCTGTGTATAGTTTGAGAATTATTTTTATTAAGCCGTTGTATATAGAGATTTGCTTTGTATCTGTGCTTAGTAAAGGATATATATTTAAACATGAAGTTTTTTTCTTTACCTTCCACGCATGCAAGGGCTCTGGAGAGGGATGCCTTCACGTGGTGGCATTGATATGAGTGAGTCGTGAAGCTTCCCGGTTATACAAGCGTCCCTCAGCTTACTCCCAATCTCCCGAAAGAAGGTTGGTGGACTGCAGAAGGGCATCTTAAGACTGCAGTCCACAGGGTTGGCGTCCGGATGAGCCTGGGATCAGAACAATACAAACAAAATGCACTACTCCTCATATCTCAGGGACATATCATTATCATCATCATTACCATCATCAGCAGCATCACCATCATTATCATCATCACCTCTTGTTGCTGTGACCCCAGGCTCGTCTAAACGTGAACCCGGTGGTCTGCAGGCTTAAGCTGTACTTTCTGCAATCTACCATCATCCTCTTAGGGGACAGGAAGGGAGTCGAGGGGCGTTTGTATAACCAGACAACAGAGCAGCCTGGTTATATCGGCGTCATCACCTGAACGCGTCCCTCTCCAGCACCAAAAAGTCATGGAAAGAGTGTTCTATATTTGTATATCCATCATCCGGATTTAGAGGGTTAATCCCGGAACATATCACCTCCATGTCACTCTGTCTTGCACCATCAGGCTGCCCTTTCTCCATCTCACACCGCCCTTATTCATGTATCTCTCCATCCCATCCCTCCGTCTTACCCTCAGTTTCCCCCTCCCCCTCCACCTCACATACACTTTCCTATTCAATCTCTCATTCTCCATTCTCTCTGAGTGAAATGTGCCAGAGACATCTAGTGGTTGTAGGCTAAATTCTGAGGTTACTATGCTGCTAAGAGCATCGATTCCATTATAAGTGGAAAACCCAGTACAGTGCTCGCCAGACCACGGGAGGGGAAGGGTACGTTGGGCTTCGTAGTGCCATCCTACCTTATAAATACGGTAAATAATTATTACGTTTTATTACTAGTGCTTGTAGATATTAAGAAGTGTTATATATATATGATATCTAGCATGATATTAAAGCTTAGGGGCGTGTTAGAGGCTTAGAAGTTAGATATACACAAGCCAACCCCAGCCTTCCTCCCGTAGCACCCAGGAAATGTATACCTAGTTTGCGTTTGAAGCAGTAGGAATGTGTGTCTGGATATTAACTGCAACTTATACTAAAATCTATGGAATTTTGATAGTAAATAGAGTGACTTACCCTTCAGTTCGATTATGTACTATGAATTTTATGCTTGCTACCACTGGACATTTTTTACTCCAACTTAGGATCTTCATTAGTGAGGGGATTATTTTAATTAACCTTCCCAGATCGAAAAGTTATCGTAAAAACGGAATAAAATGTTAAATAAAAAATGTTTAGCTTAGGAGGTACTTTATCGAACCCCCTAATTTGAGTGGAATTGTAGTCAACGGATTGAAAGGGTTAAAAGAGAATATAGATGAGCAAAACTTGGAATGAAGAGAGAGGGACTGGGAGAAAAGGGGGTGGGAGATTAAGGCTGGGTGGAGGCTGATCATAAGTTCAATACCGCAGTGAATCTGATCTCATATAATTCCTCTTTAGTATATCCACTGCATGTTCAAGCACAGCCAATAAAACACCTTACATTTGTTATGTAATCTATTAAATCTGTGACGAATCTGCCCCCATTATTGACATCCTCAAATCCTAGGCCTCATATTTCTCCACAGCACACTATGACTTCAATATAAAACCATCCGCTAACACTAGGATATGGCACAATTCTTGTACGAGGCTTAGCTGGTATTATCTATACACCAGGGGCAGTTAGTGGTGAAAGAGCTTTGGTATTCCTAAATCATAGGCCTCGTATCTGAATAGTTTTTCTTACGTACCTTAAATAATATTTCTGCAAGGTGCGATTGTGTAAAAGTGATTAAGTACTGTTGTTGCTGTGGCTCCAGGCTCATTTGAATAAGAACCCAGTGGACCACAGGCTGAAGCTGCCTTTGTCCTGCAGTCCACCATCCTCTTTTCTGGGGACAGGGAAGGAGCTGAGGGACGTTTGTATATCTGGGCAGTTGAGCAGTTGGGTTATGTCAGTGCCACCACATGAAGGCGTCCCTCTCCGCCACCAGTGAAAGATTGGAAGGCTTTGTTGCAGTTCCTATTGTTAAGCGTGTTTACCAGTTCGTTTCTGCAGGATATGGATATGCAACAATGATGTACTAAAATGTGTAAAAATTTCAGGGTGACGACCATTAGGGTTGAGGGTGCATCACGTCAGCAAGCAAGCACTCCACTCACCACTTCCCTCAGCACACCTCACCTCTACCCATGTGGATACTGTGGATAAAACATGTCCGAGATGAAGTCATGGGTCTTATACTGGGTGTCAAGGAGGCTTCACAGCAACTCTTCTTTGACGATTTATTTTTCAGTTTAAAATTCTCATGTGCTGGGCATATAATTTTAGCATCAACATTACATCAATAACTTAAGTTGCTGAGGTGTAATGAATAGAATGAATCGCTAATGAAGGTGTGCTAAGAATCTATCAAAACCAAGTAAACCTGCTTCAGTATTAAATAAATAGTTAATAAGAATATTAATGTTAGCTTATCAATAACTAGTTCTTCACACAACATCTGCACTACCCTTTCCCTGCCTCACTTACGTCCTCTGCCTCACGCCTGTCTCACATGCCTTCCCTTAACTCCCCTGCCTCACATCCCTTGCCGCATATCCCCTGCCGCCCATCTCCAGCATCACCTTCCCTACCTCACCCACACCTACCCTGCCTCACCCACACTTACCCTGCCTCACCCACACAGGCTCTGCCTCACCCACACTTATTCTGCCTTAACTACACTTACCCTGCCTCACCCACACTTGCTCTGCCTCACCCACACTTACCCTGCCTAACTCACACTTACCCTGCCTCACCCACACTTACTCTGCCTTACCCACACTTGCTCTGCCTCACTCATCCTTCCCCCATCACGCTCCCTTACTCTCCCTCACGCTCGCTTCACCCTCCCTCACTCCCCCTTACCCTCCCTCACACTCCCTTCACCCTCCCTTGCCCACACCTTCCCTGCCTCACCTACTGAGTCACCTTCCACCCATCTCCACCTGCCTAACATTAATCTCTTTTACCTCCCCTACAGGATGAGACTGGAGAGGGAGAAGGGAAGCAAGAGGGCAGAGAATCAAGAGGAAAAGAGGCAACTAAGAGAGGAAGGACGAGGCAGCCAAGAGGACAAGACAAATGCAAAAACAAGAGGACAGGGAATTAAGAGGCTTTCTTCCTGGTATTTCCTGTAGTTCCGTACGTTTATCTGTTAACAAAAAATCATCATCATCATCATCATCATCTTCATTATCATCCTTATCATCATCATCAGCCTCTTAACATCATATTTTGTTGATTAATTTTCTTGTTCGTTACCTATTTCCTTCCCATCATCCTCTGTTCCTTCATTCTTTTATTTTATCAACGCCTTATTCGGTCTATAAACTCAAACAAACGGCCACCCCATACGGGATTAAGGCGTCAGACTAGAGATAGATAATAACTACAGGGAAATTATAGAATATTTTGTAAATAGAAATAAGAAATACTAAGTAAGGGAAGGAAATAATGAAATACATTATCGTTTACTTGCATTTATCTTGTATTAATGCAGTATATTTATTTCTGGTAAATCTATAGGAAGATATAACGAAAGAAATAGGAGGGCTAGAGGAACCTTGTATCTCTCTGCCCCTTCAGTATGATTTAAAAATACAGTAATACACGACTCTTTGCTGTACTCAGGAACTGTCTCCCTCTGTATTTCCTACTGCCTATGACCTCCAGTTTAGTTGGGTAGGTAGGTAGGTAGGTAGGTGTACAGATATGTAGGTAGGTAGGTAGGGAAGTAGGGAGGGAGGGAAGAGGTAAGTTAACCAGTACTCCCAGTCCTTCATGTATGCAACAGGTCGACTCTGGAAGTGTCTGCCTCTGTATTTCCCACTGACTATGACCTCCAGTGTAGGTGGGTAGGTAGGTAAGTGTATAGATAAGTAGGTAGGTAGGTAGGTAGGAAGGGAGGGAGGGAGGAGGTAAGGTAACCAATACTCGAAGTCCTTCATGTATGCAACAGGTCAGCTGTGGAACTGTCTCCCTCTGTCTGTATTTCCTACTGCCTACGACCTCCAGTCTTTTAAAAGCAGTGTGTCCAGGCATCTCGAGATGAACGCATCTTGAATTTGGCTCTCTGTTATCTCGTTTTTGTTTTTCTTGGGAGGAACAATTTGCAGACTCCTGGGCTTTGGTTCCGTCTTCCTTGCATTTAAAAAAAAAACACACACACACACACATGTACAGCCATGTTTTAATGTGTTTATATATAACTTTCTTACTTCCTTTTTATATAGTTTCCTCCTCCATGCTATCTTGGAGGGTGCAGCCCCCCTCCCTAAGCCCCGAGCAACGGATATTGGCCCCAGCCCCCCTCCACCTCACCTCGGCCATGGATTGTGAGGGATATGAGAGAAGGAATGTGAGTTGGAGAGAGGGCAGGCAGATAGCATAGGACAGGGTGACGTGGAGGCGATTTGTTTGTGGCCACCACTTTAGGATGAGCGTCACGATAGATAAATAGGTATCAGGTAACTTACTTGCTGTGTATTTATCTCTAGCGAGACACCTTAATCCCGTAAGGCGTGGCAGTTTGTCTTTGAGTTAGTTGTTTACGGGGAGGGGCACTAACCCTCCACCAACCCACTTGCTGACACAGGGAACACGTATGGGATGGTTATATAGTTACCACCCAGCGTTGTAAATGATTTCCTGGCTTACAGGAAACCATTAGGCTTGTCACTCATAATAAAACCACCTGAAAAGGAAAGAAGATTGATAAAAAGTGACAGGAAAGATGGGAGAAATAGGAAGAGAGGAGGGTAGACACAGAAAAAGAATGATAAAGATGAAGGAAGAAGTAGGCAGCACTACATAAAGTGAGTGGATGATGGTTGGGGAACAGTGTGGCCGTAAACTAGACTTAGATTATAATATATTCGGTATAGTTTTTAGAGGGATGGCTGTCGGGGACCTTGCTCCACCCCATCCCTCCATCTTATCCTCGGTCTTCTCCTCATAACTCCCTCCCAGACATCTCCTCTTTCTTTTAGTCTTTCCCTCCTCCTCATCTCCGTGTAGTTTACGATTAATCTAGTCTTTATCCCGAACCAAAATAAAAGTTTTTAGATTTAGATTAGTTTACGTTAAGTTTCTTTCTCATACAGCAACGTTAAAAAACGGAGCTTTTATGGTAATCTTAGCTAAAATGATCTTATTGCTCCCCAGATTTGAAGCCACGAAGCATTTTCAGGGCCATGAGGATAATATTAATGTATGTGTGCTGAAAATTAATGACCATATGCTTAAAGAAATATGCAGAGGCCGTGAATTACCCTCGATGGTAACTGAGAGGCTTAAATAAATTGAGAAATCCTTCTTTGAACACTGAAATCACTTTGATAATGATACGTGATATGGAAGATGGTTATTTATATCGCTCTCAAATACAGACAATATGATGAAATACTGTAAACCAGTGTTCTTGTACCTTCAACTTTACCAATATCGCCTCATGCTTGATTTTGACTAATCACAAGAGTTTCGAAATGGAAGTCTAAAGTAGAAGTACAGAAAAATGGAGAATGTCTGGCTTCCGTATTTGATTGCTGACTATTATCTATACTCCTTTTACTCTAACTTAGCTAAAAATTGCCAATAAATAGATGGATAGATAGATAGATAAATGACTTAGAAATTAAAGATATGCATTTCACTCTAAGTATTTAGGTAAATGGAGATGGTATTTTGTTATTGTTTTGCGGGGGTAGTGTGTGTGTGTGTGTGTGTGTGTGTGTGTGTGTGTGTGTGTGTGTGTGTGTGTGTGTGTGCTTGTGTGTTTTGTGTGTGTGCTTGTGTGTGTGTGTGTGCTTGTGTGTTTTGTGTGTGTGTGCTTGTGTGTGTGTGTGTGCTTGTGTGTTTTTGTGTTTGTGTTTTAACAGGCCATATGAGGTTAGAAATATCGCTCCTTTTCTTACCCTTGCAATTATACAGAGTTTATGATGATGTTTTTTGTCGGCAGATGGAGGGACGGAGCAGCAAGAACATTATCATCGGTCCAAACATCCACGGTTCCACATCCATTCATCCACCTGTCCATCTATCCATCCACCTGCCCATCCATCCACCTGCCCATCCATCCACCAGCCCATCCATCCACCAGCCCATCCATCCATCTCGCCGTGATGTTGAAAGCTGAGACAAATTTCTCTCTCATTCGTGTTTTGGAATCAGGGCTGTATTCTAGGTGGCATAGGAGTTTTGGTAGCACCTTTTCTTAAGCGATTTATTTTGCACTTTACATCTTAACCTTCTCATGTACTGTATTTATGTTGTTTTGATAATGGAAAAAGTTTCATCGATAGAATTAAGGAGGGAGTTGTGGCGTAATGTGTTGACTGAATCACTTACGAAGAGGTGTTACGGGACCCTCAAAGTCACTTGCTCTTCTACCCCAGATGTTACTAAAAAAAAAAATACTTAAAGTTAATGAAACAAAATTATCATGGTTGTCAAGCAAAATGCTGAATGATTGAGGCTATTATTATTATTATTATTATTATTATTATTATTAAAGGAGAAATCAGTCGAGATTTTCATATTAAAGTAAATTCCTTGATCCTTAATTAAAGACATGAATTAAATTATAATTGAAAAAAGGCCTTGTGAGGTAATCAGACAAAAATATCTATGGAAACGGCTTTATTTTGCATCTCCAATTTTCTGAAACCTTACCCTACCCTACTTATCACTACCTTTCCTTACCCTGGCCTATTTACCCTACCTTACCCTGCACTGCTTACCCTACCCTACCCTACCCTACCCTATCCACCCTACCCTACCCTACGTTACCGTACCCTAATACAAGAAAAGGTGGTGCATCCCCAGACTCAGAGCACTTACAGGGATAGACTGCAAGTAACTTAATGAAATACTATCCTTTCGGTACAAACAGTAGGCTACATCAGATAAATTATCTCTTCTATCTCCCCGTTATGGGTCTCAGTCTAGCTAGCGCCCATTACATCACCCTGTAAACCATCTACACCCCAGATTTTAATAACACCTCGTCCACAGACAGACACACGGATGAATACATGACCTCCTCCAACTTTGCTGGTGGAGGTAGATAGGCAAATAAAGCAGTCACCATATAAACACTATCAAACCCTCAACAACACCATCCCACCTCCACACATCCCAGCATCCCACCTCCAGCATCCCTACACCAGCATCCCACCCCCAGCATCGCTCTACCAGCATCCCTCTACCAGCATCCACAACTACCATCCCACCTCCACCATCCCACCCCCAGCATCCCTCCACCAGCATCCCACCCTCAGCATCCCTCTATCAGCATCCCACCCCCGGCATCCCTCCACCAGCATCCCACAACTACCATCCCACCTCAACCATCCCACTTCCAGCATCCCACCACCAGCATCCCACCACCAGCATCCCACCACCAGCATCCCACCACCAGCATCCCACCACCAGCATCCCACCACCAGCATCCCACCACCAGCATCCCACCACCAGTATCCCACCACCAG
>JAGKTI010023281.1:0-14877 GCA_018397915.1 Birgus latro
GAGGCAGGGTTACTGCTATCCTCTGTCTATCTGTCTCAAACCCTATGCTCAATAGTGGTTTAACTTATCCTAGGTACATGTGTATGTTGTACTGGTCGGGGCCAAATTTAGGTATCTGAACGTGGGGTTTCGTTGCCATTTTGCCGTGATTTCCTTGTTCCCACCCACCAGGTCAAGAACCGCCTCTAGCCACCAGTGTTAAGCAGCGTGTTTTAGGATCAACTTCTCGCTTCTTAGACATGGTGCTTAGAGCAGGGTCCCCTTTCTAGACCGGGCTGGGTATATGAGTCGACTAAAAGGAACAGGACATACAAACACTTAGCAACAAACCTTACACGTATATTACCTTAATTCATACACAAGAGCAATATGTAGGAACAGTGGCACACTACTACAAGAAATTGATTGGTGCAATGGACAGGGCTGGAGGACTCTGAGGTAGATGAGGTAGCCGGGGTACTTCCAGGGATGGCCGGGGTACAGAGGGCAGCCCCAAGCAGCGACCTTCGTCAGGAGAGGGACTGGAGGCTGGGAGGGCGACCGGGGGCCTTTGTCAGGAGGCCGGGCAGCTACCAGGTCATCTGGGGTGCCTCACCGGGAGGCAGGCTGCCTCTGGGTCGTGGAGGGTCCTTTGTCAGGAGGCCTGTCACTGCTGGATCATAGGGGAGGCCTTCGTCAGGAGGTCTGTTGGGGCTGGGTCGTCCGAGTTGATCTGGGGGGTGGTGTGTTGTGGGCGCCCGTCTCTGGGGGTCCGAGGGAGGGGACCTAGGGGCTCGGCCTGAACAGGGAGAGCAGACACACCTGTCGGTGCCCACTCTGCCGTGCAGGGCGTCATCGGACTGGGAGGGAGAGGTCACGCCCTGGGGTTCTGGGGACATCTCAGCGGGTCCGAGTCCAGCGGCCTTGTCTCGGTAGGGCCTCCATTAGTAGTATGCTGCGGCGTCCCGTCGTCAAAGAGGCTGTCAGGGTCGATGTCTGCCAGGGACCTGGCTGAAGGGCGTAGACCACAGGTCTCAGGGGGCCTCTCCAGCACTGCTGAAGCTGCTCCTCTGGTCCAACGTTCTCCTGTAGGGAAGAGGGGAGGAAACCAGTGCAACCACAACCGGAGTTGGGGGAGCAGAGGAAATCCTCAGGAGGGGAAGGCGCTGGGGTAGGGGCGAGGGGCGGTGCATCACCATTCCCTCCCTGGTGTGGCAGGAGGCCGTTGCTAGGTCCCCTAGGGCGTGGCGAGTGGAGCGGCTGGCGGCTGTCTCCTCCTTCGTGCAGCAGGAGGCCATCATGGAGAGTTTGTGTCCCTGGTTGTTGGTGGGCGTAGCATGGCAGGAGGCCGTCACTAGTCCCGAGCCGTACCCAGCGAAGACTACACCCTTCGTGCAGCAGGAGGCCGTCACTGAGGTGTGGCAGAAGGCCGTCACCAATGCCTTTCTTCCCGGTTTGGCTGTAGAGAGAATGCGGCGGATGGCCGTCGTCTCGCTACTGATGCAGCAGGAGGCCGTCACCAGGGGGTGGGAACTGAAGCCTGGGGCGTGGCAGGAGGCCGTTGCCTCTCCTTCTTCCCTTGAGGGTTTGTCTCGAGAGCGGCAGGAGGCCGTCTCTCCCCATGCCCTGATGGTGGCCGTTGCTTGGTATGAGTGAGGGAGGGAAGCACCGCCTAGTTGCAGGTGGCCGACTTCTGTTGGCTATCTGGGGCTATAAGAATAGCCCCACCCTGAACCTGTCGAGGGCTGGTCCAGCGGGGGTGATGTGTGCCGGAACTGATACCTTGCCGATGGGACACCTGATCATGAGAGGGGCGTAGGGGATAGGTGCAGGTGGGCCCTTCTCGCACTGAGCCGAGCTCGCTGCATTCACTCCTCTGTTGTCTCCTCCTGGGGTGGCTGTCGTATCCGGGGGTGGCGTTTTGGTGGTGTGCTTATCAGTCATCATCATCATATCAGCCATTACAAATCCACTGCTGATCAAAGGCCTTCCCCAACCTTCTTCATGAATTCCTTGACTGAGCCAAAGTGCCTCGTTTTCCCTGCAAATTTCTCTGTCTCATTTCTCCACCTTCTGTCTGGCTTTTTTATGCTGTGCTTACAATCTCCTGGTGTCCAGTCAGTCAGCCTCTTGCTCCATCAGTTATCTCTTATTCTTGCTGCATATCCATTTCTGTTCTTTTATAACTTCTATAATAACGTCTGCTCTCTCACCCAAGTTGATCTTTTCCTGTCTCTCAAAGATATTCCCAACACTGACCTTTCCATTGCTCTCTGGGAACGGATCAATTTATTTTCTATCGATTGTCAGTTTCCAGGTCTCACAACCATACGTCATAGCTGGAATTATACCTTCGTTATATACTTTTCGTTTCATACAAACTAGCAGGCTACTTTTCATGATGTCTCTATGTTTACCGAAAGCTTTCATCAAATTGAAATTCATCTTTTTATTTTGCTGTCATGATCTTTCGACTTCTTCAAGAATTTCTTCGCTCATGCTGATGGCACTGATTGGTGTTTGTGGAGTACACATTAGTTTTACTCCGGTTCATCTTTAGCCCTACTTTGAGACTTTCTTTGTTAAATCATTTAACATTTCTTGCAATGTCTCTGCTGTTTCTGAGATTAGGACAATGTCATCTGCAAACCTTAAATGGTTTAGCTTTTTCTCCATCTAAGTTCACTCCTTTGTTTTCCCAGTCTAGCTTTCTGGAAATATTATATATATACAGTAGGCGCGGAAAGTATTGACTTTTTTTGCCGACGTCATTCTTCTTCGTGTTAAGTGAAGTAGGGTCAATACTACCCTCCCCTGTGATGCGAAATGAGCTGACGCTTTTTCAACGGGAGCTGGCAACCCTGCTTGATAGGTTTGGCACCACAGGAGCAGACTCAGTAATGTTTGGGCAGCCACAGGAGGAGGATTGTCTCTGTGTGTGATGCACCACGAGGGCATGTTTTGACTCAAATAACACAGTTATTTGGTTACCTACCACATTCTCATCATGCCTAAGGTAACCACAAGCAAGGACAAACGTGTGGAAGTGATTACTTTATACAAAGCTGGCCACAAACTCCCATTTATTGCAAATCAGATGGTGTTAGACTGAGGACAGTGCAGAGACTGGTGAAGCGTTTCAAGGACAGTGGGGAGGCCATTCCTCCCACTCCACTTCCCAAGCCTGGGAGACCTCATAAGACAACCTTCAGGACCCATCAGCTGATCTCAAGGCAAGTTAGCAAGGATCCAAGGCTAACAGCAGGGGATTTAAAAGAAAAGAACCCACAGTTGCTGGCAGATGTGTCTGTCAGAAGTGTGCAGCAGCTGTTGCATGACGATCTGGGCTACAGGAGTTTTTGTGCTCGTAAAAAACCACTGCTAACTGCACTTCAGAAGAAAAAGAGAGTAAATTTTTGTAAGAAATATCTTGCCTGGAGTGAGGAGCAATGGAAAACTGTGCTTTGGAGTGATGAGTCAACATTTACTGTCACTGGTACCCCTTCATCACGAGTGTACCGCAAACCAGGCAGTGACCCCCTGGATCCTAAGTACACTTCCAAGTTTGTTAAATACCCAGCCTCACTCATGGCTTGGGGCTGCTTTACATATTATGGTGTTGGTAGGTTGGTAATTCTACCTGCAAATGAAAAAGTGAACCAGAACAATTATTTGGAGCTCTTATGTGATGTTTTAAGTGACTCTTTTGATAAAACCAAGGCAAGAGTATTTATGCAAGATTCTGCCCCTGCACATGTTGCAAAGTCAGTGAAACAGTGGCTAACAGACTGTGAGGTTCCCTTTATTCGAGATTGGCCTGGAAACAGCCCAGATATCAATCCCATTGAGAATTTATGGGCGCACGTGAAGCGGCAGCTGCGTAGTATGGACACATCATCTTTGCCTAAACTTGAGGCTGCAGCTATGAAGCAGTTTTAGTCCGTCTGTTCTGCAAAACTACGCCATCAGTCTCCCCAGACGCCTTAAGAAGATAATAAAGGTGAAGGGGAATGCCAGTAAATACTAAATTCAGTGGTGAGTGTTAATTTGTTTCTCCTTGCTAACCAAAAGAATGTTTTCTTTTTTTAAGATGGCGTCAACACTTTCCGCGCCTACTGTATATATAATGGAGAAGAGATAGGAATTTTTAAAAAGGAGCAGGAATTATAATATCAACAAAGAAAAATCTACAAGTCAAAGAAATAGAACTAGATATACCCTCACAAGTAGAACTGACTGCAGTAGAGATTAATACATCTGAAGTGCATGCCACCCAAAACAAACTCTTGGGAAAGAGGCGAATTTGAAGACCGAGTATGATTCCAGGTTTAAGAGCATTAGGCTACTGCATAGAATGGAAGAGAAATCTGAAAGAATTATAACTGGAGAATTCAGTACAAATATAAATTGGAATACTCTGGCTGTAAGAAGCCATGAAAGCTGTTGGAAACAAAAGCTCCTGGATCTTGTGCAGGAGTTTTTTCTAACACAACATGTTAAGGAAAACACCAGAAAGAGGACTTGATAATCCATCAGTACTAGATCTTATATTTACTAGGCAAGAAAATGATATTGACTATAATGTAACACCCTCCATTCGGCAAAAGTGGCCATGCAGTATTAAATTGCAACTTCATGATTGCATATGGCATAGTTAACAGTAATGAGTTACCAAAAATGTCTAAACTACAAAAAGGGAAACTACCATGACCTAATGAAGTACTTCTTAGAAACAGATAGGGAAAGGAGCTTATAGGACAATATATAAGTGTAATATAAAGAAAATTTGTGAATTTTATTAATTAGGGGTCTAAAAATACATCCCACAGCACAAAGATACAGAAATGAAAATAAAGAAATGGTTTAATATAGAATGTAAAAAATCAAAGGGAAAAAAAAAGACGTTGTGGAATAGATACAGAAGACATAATAGTGGAAGGGCATATAACTAAACAGTCGAGAAGCGATTAACAAGGGTAAGGAGAGAAGCCCAAAGACAGTTTGAGGAAGACATCATAAATAAAAGCAGTGATGAACTGAAGCTATTTTACACCTACATCTAAAGCAAAACCAAAGAATGAGGGGATCATCAGTACACAAGAGAAAGATATTTGTGCGGCATTAACCCTACACCACCACCCTTGGTAAAGACCTTGATCTGCGGTATGCAGTGCACTGGCGAACGCGCAGGCGTACAGCTCCCTCGTCCTCCCAGCAGTGTTAAGTACTAAAGTCGGTTTCAGGAAGTCTGACACGGATTTTGCCAGCTGAAGACAGGTGGATTTGGTAACCCTGGGCAATGCTCTAGGGCAGTGCTTGGTCAATTCCCGTTGTGTTTGAACGTGCTCCTAATTGACTGTATTCCAACCAATGCCCTCATTTATTTGTAAGATACCGGTTTATACAGATACAAATTAAAACATTGATATCTTTACTGATAAATATATGCCTTTTAAATTATTAGAGATAAACCTGAATGACACTGATAACAAAACTAAGTAAAGTCTCAGCTGGACGCATACAGACAACAGTCAGCAGCTGATTTAAATTCATTTCATTATGTTTGATTTTGTATAGCAGCATAGTTTAAGTATTATTTTTGTTTTGCGCTGTGTTTTTAAGGTTTGACTTCTCGCTTCGTAAGTACACAAGCTCAAACCTCGGGATTACCGTTGTGCCTTAAGGCGCGACTCCTTACACCACAAGTCACAGGCACAAGCTTTTGGGGTCCTTTACTACACGACCGGGTTAGAACATTTACCAAAGGAACAGGGCAAAAACACAGGCAAACCAGTACAGGACATATATTAACCAGATTTGGAAAAAACATTACAATACAGAATACACCAGCAAGGGCATGCAGCCAGAAAACTTTGCCTCTGCTACCTAGTGGCGGACTTTTGCAGACTTTTAGGGGGAGGCATGACGGGGGTTCCGCTGGCATAGATCATGGGTCCGGGGCGAGGTAGGGCTCGAACCTGTGCTAGAGGGTACAGGGCATTGCAGTTCCCAGGCTGCCGCTTCCGCCCAATAGAGAGGGGTCCGAACTGGGGAGTAGAGCCCCAGGAGGCTACCCTATCAGTGGGTGTATAATGGCTGGGCAGTTGCAGTGCCAAGGCATGCTTGGAGGGTGTCCCTGCAGCTGTCCTG
Organism: Birgus latro; assembly: GCA_018397915.1. NCBI lineage: Eukaryota > Metazoa > Arthropoda > Malacostraca > Decapoda > Coenobitidae > Birgus > Birgus latro. Next base: position 6,130 of record JAGKTI010023281.1, read on the forward strand.
GTGGGGTGCCCCGAGGCCACTACCACAGCCACTGGTAAGCTGGTGGGCTAGGGGTCCCAGATCCATTGCCTGGACCTAGGACTATGCAATGGGTGGGGCCTGTGGAATGTTAACTCTCCCTTTATCTCACCGACCATGACTTACAAATATAAGAATCAAAGCAAGCCTGAGGACAGTAAATCACCCAGGGGATTTAGAGTGGGTTCGTGGATTGTGGGAAGTTTGAGGGGAAGAGCGGGGGAAGTTGTTGAGGCATTCAGTAGGAGGTGGGTTTATGTGGCATGTTTGCAGGAAGTCCGGTACAGGGGTGGATCAGCCAGAAAGATTGTTGGGAAGGATTGCTACTATAAGTTGTTTTGGCAGGGGGGAACTGACGGATATGGGGGTGTGGGTGTGGTGGTTGCGGAGAAATGGGTGGAATATGTTATGAATGTTATGAGAGTAAGTGATAGGATATTAGTAGTGAAGTGATCTGTAGGAAAATTATTGCAATTATTTCGGCATATGCTCCACAGGCAGGATTGGATGACGCAGAGAAGGATAGATTTTGGGATGATTTACTAAGTGTAGTAGGTGGTATGGGCGGTGATGAGGTAGTGGTACTGGGAGGGGATTTAAATGGTCATGTGGGTGAAGCAGCTCGAGTTTTCATGAAGGAGTCCATGGTGGATGTACATATGGTGTGAGGAATGCGGAAGGGGAAAGAATACTCGAGTTTGGAGAGGCTATGGACATGATTGTGTGCAACACACATTTTAGAAAAAGAATGAGTCGTTTGATTACGTACGAGTACGGGGGAAATAGCAGTCAGATAGATTATTTTCTGGTCAGGAGGGTTGATAGGAGGTTAGTGAGGGATGTTAAAGTTATAGGAAGGGAGGAGTGTGTGCAGCAGCACAAACTATTGATTTGTGACATGGTGCTTAAAGAACGAGTGATGAGAAGGAGGACATATGTACCTAGGAGGAAAATATGGAAGCTGGGAAACCAATCAGTAAGGGATGCCTTTTATTGACATGAGGAGAGTGGTGGCTGAACAGGGATCCGTAGATAGAGGCATTAATGAACAGTATAGAGCCCTTAAGAACAACCTCTTGAGAGTTTCCGATGCAGTATGTGGTTGGACAAGAGGCCCACCAAGACATAAAGTAACTTGGTGGTGGGATGAGGGTGTAGAAGTCGCAGTTAAGGAGAAAAGTAGGCTTTTTCGGGAATGGAAGAAGGGTGGTAACAGGGAGGAGTACTTGGCTGCCAAGCATATGGCTAGAAGAGAGGTATACAGGGTGAAGTCTGAGTCACAGAGACTTTTAGTTGATAATGTAAATCATGGGGAAGGGAAAAATACGATTTTTAGGGTGTCAAATCAGGTGAAGAGGGATAATCGGGATATTGTAGGTGAGCAGTGTGTGAAGAATGATGAAGGAAGGGTAGTGGTGAACAGTTGGGATATTAAAGATGCATGGAGAGAGCATTATAGCCAGTTGTTGAATAAGGAGTTTGACTGGGATAAGGAAGGTTTGGAGCCAGCAGATCCAGTGTTTGACCCTTGGCCTTTGATTGCCGCTGCTACTGTGAGGCAATAGGCAGGATGCGGGTGGGGAAGGCGGCAGGCGTGCCTGGGTTGACTGCCGAAATGTTGAAGACCTCAGGAGATACTGGGGTGAGGTTAGTCACTGACTTGATAAATATGATTATATATGAGTGTTTTGTCCCAGATGATTGGCTGAAGAGTGTAATTGTAAATGTGTACAAAGGGAAGGGTGATGCCCTGGAAAGGGGGAAATTACAGAGGTATAAAGCTCTTAGATCAGTTAATGAAAGTAATGGAGAGAGTTCTAGAAGGTATGATTAGAGAAAGAGTGAATGTTGATAAGATGCAGTTAGGGTTTATGCCAGGCAGGGGGACCACTGATGCCATATTCATTGTTTGACTGCTTCAGGAAAAGTATATGGGAAAGAAAAGGGAATTGTATTTTGTTTTTGTTGATTTGGAAAAGGCCTTTAACAGAGTCCCTAGAGAGGTGGTGAAGTGGGCAATGAGAAAGCTAGGGTTGGAAAAGTGGCTGGTTAGGGTGGTTATGGCCATGTACGTGGGTGCTCGCACCCAGGTAAGAGTGAATGGATTTTTGAGTGATGAGTATTCTGTGAATGTTGGTGTGCATCAGGGGTCAGTTTTGAGTCTCTTGTTGTTTATCATGGTACTTGAAGCCCTCTCACGTGCCTTCAGAGATGGACTCCCGTGGGAGATGTTGTATGCCGATGATTTGGTGTTGATTGCAGAGAATAAAAAGGAGGCGGAGGAAAGATTTAAGAAGTGGAGAGATGGTATGGGGCACAAGGGCTTAAGGGTAAATGCAGATAAAACAAAAGTGATGATATCTAGGGTTGGTGGCAGTACAATCAGAGGAGAGGTAGAGTGGCCATGTGCAGTTTGCCACAAAGGTGTGGGAAGTAATTCCATCTTGTGCAGTATTTGTGATAAATGGGTGCACAAGAGATATAGTGGTATTAGAGGTAGACTGCGAGATAATGCTGATTTTATGTGTGCGGCATGTCGGGGAGAGCGGGTGGAGATTGTTAGGCGTGAAAGGATTAAACTTGCTGGTGAGTCTCTTGAGTGTGTGGAAAAGTTTTTTTATTTGGGAGACATGTTATGTGCTGGAGGTGGGACTGGAGTTAGCTTAGTTGCTAGGGTGAGAAGTGGTTGGAAGAAGTTCAGGGAGCTGTTGCCTCTCCTGACATTGAGAGGACTCTCCTTACGTGCTAAGGGGTCTTTGTATGCAGCATGTGTTAGGAGTGTGATGTTGTATGGTAGTGAGACCTTGGCAGTAAAGGAAGAGGATATTCACAGGCTTAAACGTACAGAAATGACAATGGTTAGGTGGATGTGCAAGGCCTGGGGAGGCTGGGTTTACGATGGAAGAGTTGAGAGATAGGATGGGACTGGAGTGTGTGTATTGGTGTTGTGATGAGGAGAGGTAGGCTAAGGTGGTTTGGACATGTGGAGAGGATGGGGGATGATAATTGGGTGCAGAGGGTGAGAAGTGTTAATACTGGGGGAGGGGTTGGGAGGGGTAGACCGAGAAAGACATGGGACGAGGTCATTAAGTGTGACCACAGGGTTATGGGACTGAACAGGGAGGTTGCCAAAGATCGAGCAGCATGGACAGCCACCATTAGGTGACCAAGGCCGACGCATGCAAGCATCCTGGAGCCTTCAGAAACGAAACGAATACTACACGTGGCACTTGCAGAGTTCAATTACAACTTAAGTAACACATAATAGCAGTGGCACACTGGGAATTATGAGTCTGTGGCTCACTACGTGTCCGTATTAGGGCTGCACAATAAGTTCAGGCCTGCTTTTGGCCTAACACCCCCTGGTAGAGGTTTGCTACCTCTTATCACTATGGGGAACACTGAACCTGGACTCGGTGATAAGTTTGCTGGGGATCACTAGAGGAGTCACTGTGGGGTTCACTCGTAAAGTGGGGGACACAGTACATTGGGGAGGAGAGGGGAGGGATTGGTTCAGTGAGCGAAGGGGGAAGTCACAGAAATCACTAGGAGGAATGACGTAAATCACCAGGGCCCGGAGTGATGACAGGAGTGGGAGGGAGAGTTCTCACGCTGTCTGGAGGTTCAAGTGTCTGTCAGATGTAGGAGGGAGGCCGGTAGTGGGCAAGGGCATCACCTTGCTTTGGGAGGCAGCCTCAGGAGTCCTTGGTCCCTCAGGACTAAGGCCGAAGAGGTCCAGGAGGCGAGTGGCCCGGCGTAAGGCCCAGGTTGTGGTCGGGGTGCAGAAAACGCCAGGCGGCTCCGGGGAATCCGGAGAGGAGGGCGTTCCCCTCGCAGGTCAAGGGCTGCGGTCTTGGGAGGGGATGAGGCCGTTAGGAGTCACCTGCGGCCTGGGTGCCCCTGGGAGTCTGTCAGCGTTGGCCGTCGGGAGGCGGGCAGCTGGGCAGACCGGATCCCCGCGTCATGTCCCCCACACGCTGGACCTGTAGGGGAGAGAGAGAAGGACGTCCCGCTCAGCCACAGGAGGGTTGGGCCGAGCCAGAGACTCGCTCCCCTTTGGGGATAGTTTCCGGCTTCATGGAGGAGGGGGAGCCGGAACTCACGCCCTCAGCCTGGCAGGCCCAACAGGCACTGCCGTAACTCCACGCCGGGAGGGAAGGAGATCTGGCAGACACTCCTTGGGCCTGACAAGCCCGACAGGCGTTGCTGAGACAATGTGAGAGAGGGAAGAGAGGGGGAGATCCAGCAGGTGCTCCCTGAGCCTGGCAAATCCAACGGGTGTTGCCAAGGTGGCTTTCGCTCCGAGGGCGACGGGAGGGAGAGATCCGGCGGATGCTATTGGTGAGGCAGGCCCGGCGGGTGCTGCATTCCTCCTACTGGGGGGCTGACGCAGCCGTGGCGTACCCGGCGGGTGACACTGCAATGGCCCTGCTCCTAGTCCCCGGGTTGGCAGGAGGGATCTGGCGGACACTCTCACACAAGTTTGCCCAACGGGCGCAACTGTGATTCTGCTCCTGGAGAAGGGAAGCAGGCGGGGAAGAACCGACGGTCGCTCCCTCACCAGCAATTCCGGTGGAAGTTGCTGGGCCGCTGCATGGGAATGCTGAAGGACAGCTCCCACCCCGAATCTGATGAGGGCTGGCACGGGTAGAGAGTAATGGGGGGGGCTAGGGGAAGGGGTGAGGGTGGGTGAGTTGAGGTAGGAGGGGGGTGAGTCATCGTGGTGACGGTGGCAAGGCGGTACACTGACACCTGGGCAGGGAGCGGCTGGAGTGATTGGTGTGGGGGTGAGAGGTTGTTGGAAGGGTCGCATGTGGCGATTCCAATAGGTGCGGGTGGTGTTGTGATAGCGCACTGTGACTTGGTAGGGGTTCTGGATTTTTACGATAGTGAATGGTCCTTCGTATCTGGGGGAGATCTTGTCAGGGGTGGGTAGTTTCACAACCATGACGGTGTCGCCTGTTTTGTAGGTGTTGGTGTGATGAATGTCCAGTTGCAGGTCCTGGGTGTTTTGAAGGTGATGCAGTCTGTATTTGAGGTGGTGTAAGGGGTCGGATGTGGATGGTGTGGCAGGGGGTTGCAGGTGGTGTTGGATCGGGGGGATGAGGGGCAGTTCGCCGAACACCCTCTCATGTGGTGTAATACCGTCCTTGCGGAGGCAGGTGTTCATGCCCCATTGAATGAGTTTTACATGAGATGGCCAATACTCATCTTGTGTTTGTTGATTATAGGTGTGGATCTGGTTCATTAAGGTGCGGTGGTTCCTTTCGCACACGCTGTTTCCTTGGGGCCAGTGCGGGGAGTAGTGGGAGATGGCAAAACCGAAAGTCTGGGCTAGTTGATTCCATATTTTGCTTGTGAATTCTGGTGCATTGTCAGTGTGGAGAGCTTGGGGAAAGCCAAAATATGGAAACACGTGGCATAGTAGGGCGTCTTCTACTGCGGATGTGTGATGTTATTTCGCGGGGCATGCTGTGAGGAACTTGGAGAATGTGTCGACAAAAGTAATGATATATTTGTATCCCAATTTATGTGGTAGGGGGCCTACTATGTCGACGGCGAGGAGTTGCCACGGTTTGCTGGCTTGGATGTGTCCGGATGGGCCCGCTGTTCTGGTGGTGTCCTTCCCCAGGGCGCACGCCCGGCATGCCTGCACTACTTGTTTTGCCAGTTGGGAGGGGTTGGAGGTCCAGTAGGTGTCATTGAACACCTGTGTGAGCTTTTTGATGCCTAGGTGGATGCCGTTGTTGGTGTGCAGGTGTGACATGGCATCTAGGGCCATGGGTGGGTCTAAGGCAATGTGTCCAGAATGGGTGTAAAGGTGATCTCCCTGTCGTCATAGTTTGGAGAAGGTGTGTTGGGGAATCCAATTGAGCATGGTCTTGTTTAACCATTGTTGTAGGAGTGTTGGGGCATCGCTGATTGCATTGATTGTCAGTCTGGAGAGTGCGTGTCTGCATTAGTGTGGAGTTTGCCGGGTCGGTATGCAGTGTCGAAGTTAAATTCTTCCAGCGTTTCTCTCCACCTAATAATTTGGGCATTGTTTGTTTCTGACTGGCGCAGCCATTGGAGCGACTGGTGATCTGTGATGATGGTAACGTGGGTTCTGGATAGGTAGGCCAGGAAATGTTGTAGCGCCCAGATGATTCCCAAACATTCGTGTTTTGTGGCCGCGTAATTCCTCTCTGCCTGGTTGAGGGTCCGACTGGCGCAGGCAATTATGTGTTCTCATCCGCCTTGCACCTGTACCAGGATGGCTCCGATTACAACGAGGGAGATGTCGGTGTATAGACGGAAGGGCATGGAGTAGTTTGGGAATGTGACTACTGGGTCAGTGATTAATTTGTTTTTGAGTGTTTGGAAAGTGTCCAGTCGTTCCGATGTCCATGTGAAGGGTTCGCTCTTTTTTGTGAGGTCGTGGAGTGCTTTGGCGATGTTGGCGAATCCTTTGACAAAGCGCCTGTAGTAGGAGGCGAGACCGATGAAGGCTCGTACCTCGTGTACTTCGCGAGGAATGGGGATATCCACTATGGCCCGTAGTTTGTCTGGATCTGGTGCAATGCCTTGTTCGGAGAGGGTGTGGCCAAGGAAGGAGACGGACCGTTGGCCCAGGATACATTTGGTAGGCTTGAGTTTAAGTCCGGCTTGTGTTATTCTCTGGAAGACCCTTTTGAGGCGTTGGAGGTGGTCGGACCAGTTTTGACTGAACATGATGACATTGTCGAGGTATGCCAGGCATATCTCCCAGGTGAGTCCCCCTAGTACTGATTCCATAAGGCGGGAGAAGGTTGCCAGGGCATTGCAGAGACCAAAGGGCAGCACGTTAAATTCGTAGTGCTTGCATTGCTTGTGGAGAATGCGGTCTTGCCCTTGTCTTCGAGGTGGATGGGAACTTGCCGATATCCTGACTGGAGGTCGAGGGTGGAGAACCAGGAGGCTCCATACATGGAATCGAGGGAGTCGTCTATACGGGGAAGGGGTGTGGTGTTTTTGGTGGTGACATCGTTCAATCGCCTGTAGTCGATACAGAAACGAGTGGTGCCGTCCATTTTTTTTTACTAGGACCACCAGGGAGGCAGGTGGCAGATTCTCCTCCCAGAGGGGTTGGGGAGAAGAGGACGGAGTTTCCAGAAGGGCGATGGAGTTGGAGCCATTCTTCATGTCGGGGGGAATGGTGAGGGCGGAGGCTATGGTGGCAGGGAAGGTGGTGAATAGTGGTTTTTTGGGGGGCGGTGACTCGTGGGTTGGTGGGGGGGGGTTGGTGAGGCAAGTGGACGGCGGTTGGGTGTTTGGGGTAGGTGGTTTCCCGAAGTGGAGATGGCGTTTATAGCAGTCTATGCTGGTTTGAAGTTTCTGGAGGAGGTCCAGCCCCAGATAGCCGTCATATGCCATGCAGGTAGAGTTGAATATTACGAACTTGTGATTGGTGGAAGTATGTTGGTGGGTGGTGGCCCTGAGTGCCTTTTGTCTCCCCACGGATGGGCAGGGGCTCGTCCCCCGTGTCTACGAGGTGGGTGGTGGTGGGGAGTAGGGGGCCAGAGGCTGAGGCTTTACGGGAGTAGAAATGGTGGTATAGGCATGATCTGGCCGCCCCCATGTCAACCAGAAGCCTCGCTCGTATCCCGTTTAAGGTCATTTTGTCATAGACCGGGGAACAATACTTCCTTGATGTGGCCCCTGCCACCGTTGGGAGGTGCAGGAGCGGGCCTAAAAATCCAGGTGGGTCGGGGTGAGCTCCTCACCGGGTTCTGGTTCCCTGGAGTCGGAGTAGTCCATTGTGGGGGTGTCTTCGTCCTGGGTTTCCTCATCAATGGAGGAGACCTTGCGCTGCCCTTGGTTATTTTTTTTTCATTTGGATGCTTTCAGCTGCTCACACATGTTGTGAATGGGGCACCTATTGTTGCATGCTGAGAATTCCCAAGGATTTATGGATGTGAGATTGTTTGTCTCTTGTGGTTGGGCACCTTTTGCTGGGGTGGACCCGTGGGATGGGAGGCGATGTTGGCTGCATGGTGTGGCTGGGGGCCGGTTGGGGCCTTTGATGAGGTGGCTTGTTGGTTGGGACCTGACTAACTGCTCCAGTGTGCTAGGGGGTGGGACGGGCGGCGAGGAGGTAGTGCACCAGTTGTATATCTTTATCAAGATCTCCCGAGGGGTCATGAATGCTAAAATATTCTTTATGATATTGCTGGGGAGGATCCTGATGAGGGTGTTGAATGTGTGCATGTCCTGCGTGGCTGTGTCTGCTCCCGGGTAGGCGGCAGTGACAAGTCGCCTGGCCTGGATGAGTGTGTCATCCAGGTTATTGTCGTAGGTAAGGGCGTCTAGTTGTGATAGGACGACAACCTTTCCTAGTGATGGGGCAGCATCTTGGGTTACTATGCCCTTGACTTGAGCCCAAGTCAGGTCAGGGACAATTTTCATAGCAATGTGGGAGACTATCTTTCCCAAGTGTGGTAAAGTGACTGCTATTTTTTGTTCGTCGTTTTCAAAGCCTATTTTGAGTAAGGATTCAATCATGCACATGTATGTGTCGATATCGTATTGTTCAGGGTCAAATCTTGGTATGGGGATGTGTGTTTGGGCGGCCATTTTTATAGTTTCCCTTATTGTTCCTTGGTGTTCTATTAACGGCCGGGTCGAGGACCACCACTTGCCACCAGTGTCATGCGCTGTGTTTTTAACCCCTTAACCGCGGGTCGTCACTTCCGTGACGCTCGGGCGCAATGG
>JAGKTI010023282.1:0-14877 GCA_018397915.1 Birgus latro
ACACACACACACACACACACACACACACACACACACACACACACAGTAAAACCTCACTATAATGGACTAATTGGGGCCTCTGGCATTCCGAAAATGCGAAATTCCAACAAAAGCAACATCCGGACTTCCCATTGCTAAACTGGACTTTTTCCGATATGTCAGACATTAGTCCGGATCGTATGAACGGTTTTTAAACTGTTTTAACTACCATTGCAGTATTGAAGTGTGTTATAACTTCACTACATTAATCAAATGGTCTAATATGTACAATAATATTGTACTGTACACTGATAAACATGTCTTTTATTTATCTTATTGTGGTGAATATAGTTGAAGTGATCTGGCAGTCCGGACTGCTTCTGGCTTTATTGAACTTTTTCCGATATGTAGGAATTTATTCCGGTAGCTCCTCAAGTCCAGTAAAAGCGAATTCCGGTCTGTTGAAGTCCGTTATATTGAGGTTTTACTGTATATATATAAAAATCGAGAGAGAGAGAGAGATCACAGATTTTAACATACTAACTCATAACATTCTGACTACCAGGGCATGCAAATCTTATTTGTTGTGTGAAAGAAATAGTATCGATCTTCAGCTGTCATCCTGCCTAACCTCAGACCTCTTCTACCCCCCTCAGGCTTTTTGTACTTTTGGGGTGTGGTATTCTGCCTTACCACCACTTGTGTTTGGCTGTTCAAGAGTGAAGCCAGAGTGGGTGAGGTAAGTGTACTGTACTGTACTGTCAGGAATGAGAAGAATGCAAGTGTTAATTTCACAGTTGATGCTGTAGTCAAGAGTTTTTAAAATCTGTTAAGTATTGTTACTGGTAAGTGATGGTACTCTGTTAAGAACTTTGTTATGCATAGTTCTCATTTCAAGCCATGTTTTGCGTGTTTTTTAAGATAATGGTTTACAGTACATAGGTAGCTGATGCTGGAGGATGTTTTTCAGCATTTTATTCTAACCCTGAAAGATATGTGCAATTTACCCATCAGTGGATATGGAGTAGTTACTGAAAACAGTTCTTAAGGGACTGATAAGTATTTAGCTAGAAGGGCTAAAGTGTATTGTTGCTTGAAGCTGCAGTTATATAGAATATCCTAGAACAAATATTGTCACAGCCAGAAGGGCAAAGTTAAATTTGATAGCCTGATAAATGTGTATACCACAGCATTAAACTTTTGGGTAGAATAAACGGGGATAGATTAAAACTGCTCTGCCATTCACCCGAGTTGCGTGGTGCAGTGGTTTGATCTTGATGTGTTGTGACTGAAAGAAATCCTTCCATCATGGATTTTCCTGGTTTCCTAAAAAAAATCAGGTTGCCACTGCTTTTACACACCGTAGTGCAATAGTATCAGTACCTGACTTCTATGCAAGAGGTCCTGTACTCGATTCCCATTCGAGGAGCGTATATAGTATATTTGTACACACGCGTTTAATGTGTATTTCTCTACATCTTAAGACGCTCTTGTTGTGCCTGGGATAGATTAAAACTGCTCTGCCATTCACCCGAGTTGCATGGGGCAGTAGTTTTATCCTGATGTATTGTGACTAAAAGAAATCCTTCCATCATGGATTTTCCTGGTTATCTAAAAAAAAATCAAGTTCCCACTGCTTTTACACTCAGCGGAGCAATGGTATCAGTACCTGACTTTTATGTAAGAGGTCCTGTGTTCGATTCCCATTCGAGGAGCGTATAAAGTATATTTGTACACAAGCGTTTAATGTGTGTTTCTCTACATCTTAAGACGCTCGTGAAGACAAAAGCTAGTACATGACAGTATTGTGATACCAACTCTAACGTATGGAAGTGAAGCTTGGACCTTGTTGGAGGGACAGCAGTCAAGAGTGAGAGCAGTGGAAATGAGTTATTTGAGAGGAGCATGTGGAATCACATGGAGAGACAGACTGACAAATGAGGAAGTGAAGGAGTGTTGTGGTGTGGATGTGGATATGATAGGAAGCATTAAGAGAAACACAATGAGGTGGTTTGGCCATGTGGAGAGGATGGAGAGTGAGAGACTGATGAGGAGAGTGTATGTGAGTAAGGTGGAGGGGGGGAGAGGGAGGGGGAGGCCAAGGATGAGATGGAGGGATGGAGTGGGGAGGTATATGAGAGAGGGGGGGGGTGAGCTGGGAGCAGGGCATTGAAATGGCGGGGGACAGGGCTACATGGAGGCGATTTGTTTGTGGCCACCCCTTATGGGATTAAGGCATCTGGCAATAGATAGATAGATAGACAAATTCATGTAGGACAGTGTGGTAGGTGGTGGTGACCATCATCCACTCACTTGATGTAGTGCTGCTTACTTCTTCCTTTGCCTTTATCATTCTTTTTCTGTATCTGCCCTCTTCTCTTCCTGTTTCTCCCATCTTTCCTGTCACTTTTTATTACTCTTCTTTACACTGAGTTACATGCCTGATGGTTTTCTGTAAGCCAGGAAACCATTCACAAACCTGAGTGGTAACCATATAATGAAGCCACATGTGTTCCCCACGTGTCAACAAGTGGTTTGGTGAAGGGTTAGTGTCCTTCCCCGTAAAATAACTAACTCAAAGACAAACGGCCACCCCTTATGGGATTGTGGCATCTGGTTGTAGACAGATAGATAGATAGTGAAGGGTGAGATTGTATATCACAGCCTGAAGAGCAGAGTTAATTGGGATGGCCCGCGGGGCAAAGAGTATGTGTGTTGAGCTCAGAATAGTTTTGGAGTTGGGGGGTGGTTGCATAGCTTAATTACGAGTATGTCCCTGAGAGGTCCTGTTGTGCTCCAGCAATATCACAGCCTGAAGAGCAGAGTTAATTGGGATGGCCGGGGGGGCAAGAGTATGTGTGTTCTATCTCTGTCTATCTATTGCCAGACGCCTTAATCCCGAACGGGGTGGCCACAAACAAATCGCCTCCATGTCACTCTGTCCCCTGCCATTTCACTACCACGCTTCCAACTCACACCCCCCTCTCTCATATACCTCTCCACTCCATCCCTCCATCTCATCCTCGGCCTCCCCCTCCCTCTCGCCTCCTCCACCTCACTCACATACACTCTCCTCGTCAGTCTTTCACTCTCCATCCTCTCCACATGCCCAAACCACCTTAATGTGTTTCTCCTAACATTTCCCATCACGTCCTCAACCACACCACAACGCTCCTTCATTTCCTCATTTGTTAGTCTGTCTCTCAATGTGACTCCACATGCTTCTCTCAAATAACTCATTTCCACTGCTCTCACTCTTGACTTCTGTCCTTCCAACAGGGTCCAAGCTTCACTTCCATATGTCAGAGTTGGTATCACAATACAGTAAAACCTTGATATAACGGACTTCAGTAGACCGGAATTCGCTTTTATCGGACTCGAGGAGCTACCGGACTAAACTCCTATATATCGGAAAAAGTCCGATAAAGCCAGAAAGCAGTCCGGACTGCCTGACAACTTCAGCTATGTTCACCACAATAAGACAAGTAAAAGACATGTTTTTCAGTGCACAGTACAGTTTTAGTGAAGGTATAACAGTACAATACTGCAATGGTGGTGAAAACCACTGATGCAATCCGGACTAATGTCTGATATATCGGAAAAAGTCCGGATTAGCAGGAGTAAGTCCGGACATTGCTTTTATCGGAATTTTGCATATTTCGGACTGGCCTGAGCCCCAATTAGTCCGTTATAGTGAGGTCTTACTGTACTGTCATGTAACAACTTTTTCACTTCCATGCTCACCTCCCTGTTTCTTATCACTGTGTTGAGTGCAGCATAGTTTAGGAGTGGGGGGGGGTTGCATAACTTAATTACGAGTATGTATGTCCCTAAGAGGTCCAGCAATGACACATAGCTTGCCTTTTTGTTGCAGACCCTGCTTGAGGAACAGTGTGTGAAAGGTGGCCTGAACTGTAATGCACAGATGTCTAGGTGCCATTGTACAGTAGAAACAGGAGAGTGTGGAGAAGATGCTGAGAATGAAATGTAGTGCTAACATTTTATTTGATGCCAAGTGAAGATTTGTTCAGAGCTTGAGGAATGTTAGTTTATTGTACAGTACATCCTTGAAATTGTGCATTTGAATTGTGCGATTCGCCAGTTATGCAGTCACCATTCAAAAAAATACAGTTAAATAATTTTCGTATTGTGCATGTATTTTTTAATTGTGCGGGAATGTCTGGGAAGACCGAGCCATTCGAACTACATTCCGTACTACTTTACGAGGCGGATGGAATGCATACTGTGACCAGACAGTTCGGTATATCATTTTGTTTGGATTACAGTATTCATAAATATTATTAATTTATCATAAGTTCATAAAAGACGGTCGTGTTATAACTAATGTAACGGTAATTTTCTAAAAGTGGGAAATTTAAGATGATATGCACAAAAAGCGGGACATTTTAGTCATAATTAAAAATGCGGGACAGACTTTAAAAAGCTGGACTCAGGTCACCTTATTCTAGGTGTCCTGATCTGCTCAGTATTCAAACGCTTTCGCATTGTTCGGGTCTACCAGGCATAATTTACGTGTTATACATTGTATTCACTGGATCGTGAATTCTCACCATTGCACTGCCACCTGCCAAGAAGAGCAAGATTAATTTACAGTAGAAACTAACCTTAAGGTTATTGAAATAAAGAAAGCAGAAAAAAGAAATTGTGATATCAGTCGGGAGTTTGGCTTGGGTGAGTCAGCCATAAGGGTGATTTTAAAGAATGTTGATAAACTCAAGCTAGCAGCCAAGATTTTACTATGGTTAAATTTTTGTAACAAATATACTACTATAAAAGTCTGTAAAATGTGTATGTGTATATAAAAAGATGAGTAAAATGCGGCAAGAATGTGCTGACTGGGGAGGATGTCGACCACATTCTATTTATTGCATTGTTTATAGTATTGAATTATGTGCATTTTCAAAAATGTTGTGTGCATTTTCGACCATATTTGCACATAATTGATGGTGTGAGTGTATTTGTGAATGATGAGACTGAAGGAAATGTCAGCTGATTACTCGGCACTGAAGAATGTGTGTTCTTTGAAAGCTGATCAGAAGGTAAGTTGGGGTCGTGTTGTATTTAGTACAAAAGTGGTAGTAAAGTAAACAAATTGCCTTAGCCTTATTATAATAATATGGGCTGAAGGGGCCTTCTTACATGGTTTCCACAAACACAAGGAGCTTAGTTAGTCCCCAAAACCCAGCAGAGGGTACTCACGTGGTAGGTATTCATGAATGCATGCCTGACTGACATAGCCGCTAATTTTTTCCCACCACAGTTTGAAGTGACTGCCTGCCTATTTCTTTTGTCACCTTGGCATCACACAAGCATAGGGGAGATGGGCAGGTGGCATAGGCAATTAAATTCTTGCCGTGAAAGTTTTAAGAATGACGATATATAGTTCTACTTCACCCAGTCCGCTCGCTGCCGCTGCCTCCCCTCCCCGCTGCCTGCTTGGCCTGTGCCACTTCAACCCCTGCCAAGCTCCCCACTTATACAAGAGAGGGATTAAGTGATAGTGCCAAAGAGAAGCAGCTGTATGTGCCAGTGTCAACTTGGGTGGGTTGTCTTGTCCGTGCTCTAGCCACACCCTTGTGCACACAACCTTGCCGTTACTCCAAAAGTGACCACTCATCTTCACCTCCCCATTCCACAAGACATCCAGCTTGACACCTCAGGACACATGCAGTGGAGAATTGAGGGACTGATGAGTATTTGTTCTTTTATTGAATATTCTAAGTGGTGTAGTTGCTGAGAGATGGTGGTTTGAAAAGCAATTTCTGTAAATATCCCCAGGTAAACCCAGTACAACAAGTGGTGTGCCAGAGTTAATGCCTGGCTTTAGGGGTTAACACATTAGCCATGTAAGATAAAACTCTCCTGTACTTACCTGAGGTGTCCTAGTGGCATTGTGGAAGTGGGGAAGTATAGAGGTTTTGTATAGAAGAAAATGATGCTTATGGAGGAACTTAGTTAAGAGAATGAGAATCAGGATGCAGACGAGAATAAGGAGAGGCAGTGTTGTTTTGTCAGTGAGCTCAGGGAGCTTATTGAAGGATTCCTAGGGCATGAGAAGTTTTGGAATTCTTGCAGATGACAGGAAGTGGAAGGAAATTTTATCTGGTTACTGGAGACTGAAGGAAGTGTTGGTTGATGATCATTCGTTAAAAGGAAATGTTTGATGGTGACCAGCAACAAGGTAGTTGTTGCTCTGTGCAAATGTAGGTGTAGGTGTTTTCCTATGTTCGTCAGGTGAGATGGTTTGTGCATAAGAAGCCTGCTTGTTTATTTGCATCCTGATTTGTCATGCCCATTATGTTCATGTGTTCTAGTATGCTCAAGGGTGGTAATGGATAATTACTTATTTATTGTGGTCTGTTCATGATGCAACTCTGATTACTGGGGTCCTGGGGTGGTTTGTCAGTTTTTGTAATTTATAGCAGTTTTGGGCAATATTCTCTGTTGTGAAATTATAATAGGATTCTAGATGATATCATACCCTCTTTAGTATGCCTTTCCACATCCCCTGCATCAACAGTTAAATATAGAGATGTTGGCTGAGAATTGTCATGATTCAGTTACGTTTTGTTTCATTTCATTTATAAAGGCTCCAACATGCTTGCATGCGTTGGCCATGGTCACTTAATGGTGGTTATTCATACTGCTGTGTCCCCCACGGGCATCCATTTCTGAAGACATGTGAGAGGACTTCAAGCACCATGATAAAAAACAAGGGGCTCAAGACTGACCCCTGATGCAAACCAACATTCATGGAAATCTTATCACTCAAATCGCCATTCACTCTTACCTGGGTGCGAGCACCCACATACTTAGCCTCACTATTCAGTCCCACATACTTTGCCTCCCTATTCAGTCCCACATCCCTTAGGTCACACTCCATGACCTCGTCCCAGGTCTTTTTCAGTTGGCCTTTTGCAACCCTACCTCCAGCATTCACACTTCTCACTTTGTGCACCCAACTGTCTTTCCCCATCCTCACCATATGCTCAAACCTTCTCAATCTACCTTTCCTCATCACAGCACCAATACTCTCCAGTGCCATCCTTCCTCTTACCTCTTCCATCGTAAACCAAGCCTCCCCAGGTCTTGCACTCCAGAATGCATCACACATCCACCCAGCCATTGCGAGTTCTGTATGTTTGAGCCAGTTAACATCTTCTTCCTCCACTGCCCAGGTCATACCACCATACAGCATTACATTTCTAACACATGCTACATGCAAAGATACCCCAGCATGGAGGGAGAGCCCTCTCAATGTCAGGAGAGGCAACAGCTCCCTGAACTTCCTCCAACCACTCCTCACTCTAAGCACAGAGCAAGCTCCAGCCATACCTCCAGCACATAACATGTCTCCCAAGAAACAAAACTCGTCCACACTCTCAAGAGACACATCAGCAAGAGCAGTCCTATCATGCCTGACGATCCCCACATGCTCTCCTCAACACCGCACACATGAAATCTGTATTATCTCCCATACTACCCCTGCTGCCACTACATCTCTGATGCACCAACTTGTCACAAACACTGCACAAGACAGAACCACTTCCTACACTCGTGGGACAGGCCGCACATGGCCACTATCCCTCTTCTTTGGCAGCACTGCCACCAACCCAAGATACCCTGACTATTGTTTTACCTTCATTTATTCTCAAGCATTATGCCCCATACCATCTCTTCATCTCCCAAATCCCTCCTCCGCCTCCCTTTCATTCTCTGCAATCAGCACCAAATCATCAGCATATAGTATCCCCCATGGGTGTCCATTTCTGAAGACATGTGAGAAGACTTCAAGCACCATGATAAAAAAACAAGGGGCTCAAGACTGACCCCTGATGTACACCAACATTCATGGAACACTTGTCACTCAAATCGCTATTCACCCTTACCTGGGTGTGAGCACCCACATACTTAGCCTTAACCGCTCCAATCAGCTGCTCCTTGATCCCAGGCATTCTCATTGCCCACTTCATCACCTCTCTAGGGACTCTATCAAAGGCCTTCTCCAGATCAGCAAAAAAAAAGTACAGATCCCTTTTTTTTCCTATATATTCCCTGAAGCTGTTGAACATTAATTTTGGCATCAGTGGTCCCCTTGCCTGTCATAAACTCAAACTGCATCTCATCATTATTCACTCTTTCTCTAATCATACCTTTTAGAACTCTCTGCATTACCTTCATTATCTGATCCAGAAGTTTTATGCCTCTATAATTTCCTCTTTCCAGGGCATCACTCTTTCCTTTGCACACATTTACAGTCACACTTAGCTATCATTTGGGATAGTACACTCATATATATCATATTTAACAAATCAGTAACTAATCACACTCCTATATCTCCTCAGGCCTTCAGCATTTCAGCAGTCAGCCCAGACACACTTGCCGCCTTCCTCACTTGCATCCTGCCTATTGCAAAGTGAAAAAGAAAGTTTCCATATGGTTCCATCATGGCGGAGAGAGACGGAAGATTGTTTACAACTGGCGAGGGGGAATTTGTGGGCTTCACCGAGCTAAATGTAGGCAAAGGAAGTGATAAGCTGCAAGAAACAAGAGTAGCAGGAGTAGAGAAAACGGCAGAGAGGAATGTCCAGGAGTTAAAAAAGGTATGGGAAGTAATTAAGCAGCTGCAGGAACGGACCATAGAGCAAGAGAGAGAGATCAAAGTCCTACAGAATAGACTGGAAAAAGTTAGCACACGTAGTGAGGAACAAGAAAAAGAACTTACAGAATTAAAGGCGAATAACGAATCCGCATCAAATGAAATAAAACAGCTGAAGAGGGAGAATAAGAGGTTGGAAGAAGAAAGGGACAGAATAAAAAGTAAACTAGATGAATACGAATCAAAATCGAGGAGGCAAGATGAGCATATTCAGGAAATTAAGGAGCAACATAAGGGGTGGAAGAAAATACAGGAGGAAGGAAATGTAAATTTGAAGGAAATCATAGAACAACAAAGTAAGGAAAAAGTGGAGAAGGAAGTGGTTAGAGTACTAAGAAGTAGAGAATCTTTGGTCAGACAAGAAAAAATGTGTGATAATCTCAGGAATAAAAGAAAAACGAATGACAGTAAGATCTGAAAGAGAGAGAGAGGAACTGAGCAAGGCTAAAGAAGTAATAGCAGTGGTTATGGAAGGAAACAATGAAGCCCAAGAAGAGATTGAAGAAGTGTTTAGGTTAGGAAAGTACGAGGATGGTGGGGCAAGGCCCTTGAAAGTAAAGTTTAAGTCCCAAGTAATAGTGAATGAAATCATAAGTAGAACGTGGAAATTGTCAGGGAAAGAGGGGTTTAAAAATGTTTGGATTAGGAGAGATGCAAATGAAGAGGAAAGAGCTAAATTAAAGGAGTTAGTAAAGGAAGCAAAGATAAAAAACGAACAATGAACGGAGAAAGAGAAGACAGAGTTCTATTGGAGAGTTATGGACCAGAAATTGAGAAAGTGGTACCGACGGAAGGAAGCAGAGACGAGAGAATAAAAAACGATGAAAAAAGTTTGAAAGTGGCGTACACAAACATTGATGGACTAATATCGACAAGGTTAGAAATCAATGATTTTGTGAGGGCACACGAACCTGATGTTATGTGCTTTGTAGAGACTAAATTGAAAGAAGATATTGATATTCATATGGGAGGTGGGAAATACAAATTATGGAGAAGAGACAGAAAAGAAAAAATGGGAGGAGGAGTGATGATAGCAGTGAAGGACAACATAAACGTAGATACTGTGGAAATTGCAGAGGGCAGGGCCGAAGCCATAAATTTGAAACTTGAAACTGGGGAGAATGGTAAGAGAGATATGGCAGTGGTATATGTTCCCCCTAAGACGAGAGCATGGAATGACGATGAATACCAGGAGATGTTGTCAGACATGGTTAGTTATCTACAGAAAGTGATCGAGAAAAGCAACAATATAATCCTAATGGGTGACTTTAATTGTAAAGAGGTGAACTGGGAGGAATGGGACTCGGGAGGCAGCGAAGATTCGTGGGGCACTAAATTGTTAAATATAGCAATGAATAATGTAATGACACAGTGGGTTAAAGAAGAGACACGATTCAGAGGTGATGACACACCAGCAAGATTAGATTTGCTACTATCCAGGGAGCCTGATGTAATTGAATCATTAAATTATCTGTGTCCTATAGGAAAGAGTGATCATGTGGTCATTGAGTTCCAGATGATAATAGGGAACGTGGTGCCAAGAGATGAGCTTTATAGGCAAGGAAGATACAACTTTGGGAAAACAAACTTTGCAGAATTGAGAAAATTTTTTGAAAATGCGGACTGGAGAAAATTCAGAGAAACAAGAGAGATACAGAGGAAGTGGGAAATCTTTTTAGACCTCTACAATCTGGGAGTGGAAAAATATGTGCCAAGAGTAAGTGGGAAAGAAAACAGGAAAAAGGTGTGGTTTAATAGAAGGTGTAAAATAGTGAAAAAAGAGAGGGACATGGCATGGAACAAATGGAAAAAGAGAAGTAATGTCAGAAAAAATGAAGAATATAAAAGAACTAGAAATGAATATACAACAATACGTAGAGAGGAAGAAAGGAACTTTGAAAAAGGTATAATTGACAAATGTAAGGATGAACCCAAATTGTTTTATAGATTTGTTAATGGCAAATTGAAGCAAAGGGAAGGAATCACCAAACTGAAAGTAGAAGGAGAGGTCTACAAGGATGCAGTAATGCAAGCTGAAGTAATGAACAAATGTTTCCAGTTGGTTTTCACTAAGGAAAGGGAGTTTGTGGAAGGAGAGGGAATGATTAGAAATGTAGTGATAAAAGATATAAAAGTGGAAGTGCAGGAAGTGTATAAATTACTGGGAGCTCAAGATGTAAGGAAGGCCCCAGGACCGGATGGAATCTCTAATTGGGTACTGAAGGAATGCAGAGAACAACTGGCGGATAAGATTCACAATTTAATTGTGTGCTCCTTGGAAGAGGGAAAAGTGCCTCGGGAATGGAAGAGGGCAAATGTGGTGCCAATCTATGAGGGAGGAAACAAGGAAGAACCCCTGAATAATAGACCAGTGTCCCTAACCAGCATGGTTGCGAAATTGTGTGAGAGAATCCTGAAAGATAGATGGATAAAATATCTGGAAGAGATGAATATTTTGACTGAAAGTCAGTTTGGATTCAGAAGTGGAATGTCATGTGTTTCCAACTTGTTGAGCTTCTACTCAAGGGCGATTGACGTGCTACAGGAGAGAGACGGTTGGGTGGATTGTGTGTACTTAGATCTGGAGAAGGCCTTCGACAAAGTACCCCACAAGAGACTATTATGGAAATTAGAGCATATAGGAGGACTTAAGGGAAGCCTCCTGGAATGGATGAGAGACTTTTTGAGTGACAGACAAATAAGGACAGTAATAAAGGACAGGACATCTGGATGGAGGGAAGTAACAAGTGGTGTCCCACAGGGCTCGGTGTTGGCACCAGTAATGTTCTTGATTTATGTAAATGATATGGTAGATGGAGTGAACAGCTACGCAAGCCTGTTTGCTGATGATGCAAAGATCTTGAGAAAGGTAGAGGTTGAAGAGGACTGTAAAATGCTACAGGAGGATCTGGATAGGATATATGATTGGAGCCGGATGTGGGAAATGAAATTCAACGCAAAAAAATGTAAAATATTGGAAATGGGTAAAAGTACCAAGAGGCCATCATTGAATTATTTGATGGGTAATGAACCAATTAGAAAAGCGAGAGAAGAGAAAGATTTGGGAGTGCTGGTCCAGGATAGTTTGTCACCTGAAAAGCAAATAAATAAGATAGTGAGAGAGACATATAAACTCTTGACCAATATAAGAGTGGCATTTCATTACATGTGTCGTGCCGCTACCCAGGTGTCGTTACGGTATTTCTCGGGAATATATTCTCCCGTATTTAATACTGAGTGGTAACGTGGTTTAACTCCGCCTCGACACTGGCAACGCGCGACATGGGGGACTTCACTAACATGCCCCGACACACATGTACTTAGAACTGGGAACTGGAAGAAGTGAAAAAGTAATATGGCTTTTCTAGGCTTTAATTACAAAATAGTATTTACAAAAATCTACAAATAACTCTGAGGTAATTCCCACCTCATTTCACTACACGTGCATAAGTACCTAAAAACCGCACATACACGTCTACTCTTAAATCACTTGAATATTAACACTATTTTAATAAAGCAAAGCCAGTCTTGTAAAAAATCACTAGTGCTGTTATATATATATAGCACTCTTTACTCATTCATATATATGAAATCACTGTTACATCAGTATAAGAAAAACACACTTAAACATTTAAAATCTTAACTCCCTCCGTTTTCTAACTAGGAGTCCTTACTAGTTCTTAGACTCCTTCCGTTTTCTAACTAGGAGTCCTTACTAGTTCCCAGACGACAGACAAATAAATAGCACTGCTAGTCGGTTATACCCGCGGTCACAAAGCATGTACTTTCACTTACTACCAGTAATGCTCGCATGCTGACTCCCTGGAACTTTACTCTCGGCTATACAGCGACGTCTCTGCACCAAGCGCGCCAGGCTGCCTCACCGTTCACAACAACTCTCCTCCAGGCTCTATGTCTGCTCTCCCCCAGGCTCTAGTCTGAACTGAGGTCTGTACCCCTTTCTGGCCTCAGAAGGTTGCCGATATTCGCCAGCGGGTGTGTGGTGGGTGATGACTTCACCCACTCACCCAGCGCCGTCACCCACATGTCACCCGCTTCATCCACCGTAGAGGCCCTATCAGACTCGCTGTGTCAGCTCGGTTCTCACGCCGCAAAATCCCGTAGTCAGCTTACGCTCTCACGGTCTGAACTGCCTAGCCAACACTTTTCCTGTGTAAACAACTCGACCAACACCACCCGCACCACCCCTCTCTCTCTCTGTCTCCTCCTTCCTCCATTTATTTCTTCCTCTCAACCTCTCTTCCTTATTCCATCTCCCTATTGCCCACAGCTGTACACAGAATCTATCGAATCGCTACTCTTTCTCCCCTGTCCGCGTTTCATCCTAAACTCACTTCCGGCAGGCGGTGTCACTTGCACACCTGTCACCGCTGTGTGTCTTACATCTGCCCGAGGGATGCATGTCGGCTTCCCGACATTTCTCCCCCCAAAGATGAAGTCACACGTCCTCGTCGTGAGTTGGGTATGGCGGGGTTCTGTGCACGTCGACGTCTGAGTATGGACTCTAGTCTGCAACATGTACACCCACAGCCAGTAATGTAACACTTATAAAAGATATATGCGGACAGGAGAACCAGAAAAAGAGCTATTCCAGCATGGACATAGTACCTGAAAAAGATGGAAGAACCGAAGGGTTTGAGAGGTTCAATCAATTGCAACTGACTTTGATATTTAAGGAGGTCATCCAGAAACAGAGGAGTAATGTTAAGGTGAGGTCCTAAAGTGGGTAAGTCCTTTATAGCTGTAAGTTCAGCATGGGTGAGTAAGGTACTGAGGTTTGGGAGATGGGGGTAAACAGTGAGCTTAGTTTCTATAGCAAGAGTTGCATAAGCAGGGAGAGTTAGAGCCTCGCTGTGGGCACTACAACCATCTCCCAAGACCAATTTCCCTACTCCCTTAACAACTTGCACTGTCTTCCGTATGGGGTTCACAGCACACTTCAACGTGAAATACAAAGACTGGGCTGTGGAATAGCACCAGTAATTTCTCAGCTTCACGAAAACTGGACTAAATGAAGTTAGGATCTCTTTTCTACAGAGCCTAGTGGCATTGTCTTTGTTAAGAAAAGAATCACTCTCACAAGATGGGGTCGCTACATGATAGACGGATCCCAAAGGTTCACAGATCACCAAGTCCTGGTGATTCCTGCAACTGGTGAAATCTTGAAACAGCACATAATGAAGACGGTCTTCTGTGAGAGCAAGGAAGTTATACTGGTGGAGTACTCTCACGTAGACCTCCGCGGCAGGCACACTGTAAGGAAGTGAGGTGATCCTAAAGATGTCAAATACATCAGAAGGGTCACCCAACACAGGTATTGGTAAGTAAAAGCACACAGCTGACATGTAACCTCGAGGTACAACTTTGATGATGTCACGGTACAGTGCTAGATATTCTGGCCTCGCTGGGAAAAGTAAACCTGGCTCCTTGAGTGATATATTCCCCAATAACTCCAACAAAATTCCGTTAGGGACTATATCTAGACTCAGCCTAGCCTGGAGCATCTCTTGGATACCCAACTTAATTCTAAAATGATCAGCTATGATGTCAGACAGGGCGAGTTGGAGGTTGAACAAAGCCTCATACATCTTCACTTCATTCTCCAACTCCAGGGTCTTCAATGAATACAGCCTTATAACACTGTAAGAAATATTGGCTGCCCTCTGTATCTTCAACAGTGCCGCCTGCATGTGCGACACGTCGCGGATCGTTGCATTCAACACCTTGGAATGAACGTTTAATACTGCCCTCTCCTTTTCTGACATCGTCTCAAGGCTCCCTAATCTAGCATGGATGTCATCAACCTGTTGCTGAGTAGCTGTTCCAAACAAAACATTGGCAAACTGCCCCAATATGTCAATCGCACCCCGTTTTGAGCGACGATTCCATGGATGATCTGACATGAGATAGTCCATATAATTGCTCAAATCCTGATAGCGAGTATCAAATTCAGCTTGAAATGCATGCACAGTAGTCAGTAATGAAACAACGAGAGCGCTGCCATTATCCATGTGGCGTATATTCCACAATATGGCATCACTCAAGTCGCGAGCAACATGCAAGGGTTGGAACAGCTCCTCCTTAGCAAGTACAATTGGAACTACATAGTTATTGCCTGTGATCATCAAACGACCCGCAGGTGAAAACACCAATCCCAAGTTGTCAGGTGTCTCCTCTCGTGGTCCTATCGATTCCGA
>JAGKTI010023283.1:0-14875 GCA_018397915.1 Birgus latro
CTCTCTCTCTCTCTCTCTCTCTCTCACTCTCTCTCTCTCTCACATACACACACACACACCTCTTACACACACCTCAGACATGGGAGAGTTCAGAAATGCTGTCCACTGCCAAGCCAAATTGGCTCCAAATGGCCCTTACCTAAAAAGTATCTTTATATGAGTCACGCTCTGTACTAGGTCCAACTAAATATTGTCCTAATATAAAAGAGGAAGTTTAAGTAAAAAATGTTGTTCCAAAAACAGAATACAACAAATAGTGCAGATGCGCCGAACAAGCGAATCAGCTGCTTAGTGTTTTGGCTGCGGAGTGTGGAATGTAAATTGTGACTCTGTGAGTATGTACATTCTTTTCATAGTACCACAAGATGACCACCATGTTTGGGGACCTGCCTCTGATGCATGGTTCGGGTTGGATGCGCTCTCTTTTTTTTTTTTTTTTTTTATTTTTTTTTTTTTTCAAGGAACTAGAGGGGTAGCGAAGTGGGCAATGAGAAAGCTAGGGTTGGAACAGTGGTTGGTTAGGGTGGTTATGGCCATGTACATGGGTGCTCACACCCAGGTAAGAGTGAATGGAGCTTTGAGTGATGAGTTTTCCAAGAATGTTGGTGTGCATCAGGGGTCAGTTTTGAGTCCCTTGTTGTTTACCATGGTGCTTGAAGCCCTTACGTGACTTCAGAGATGGACTCCAATGGGAGATGATGTATGCTGATGATTTGGTGTTGATTGCGGAGAATGAAAAGGAGGCGGAGGAAAGATTTAAGAAGTGGAGAGATGGTATGGGGTACAAGGGCTTAAGGGTAAATGCAGATAAAATAAAAGTGATGATATCTAGGGTTGGTGGCAGTACAATCAGAGAAGAGGGAGAGTGGCCATGTGCAGTTTGCCACAAGGGTGTGGGAAGCAATTCCATCTTGTGTAGTGTTTGTGATAAGTGGGTGCACAAGAGATGTAGTGGTATTAGAGGTAGACTGCGAGATGATGCTGATTTCATGTGTGCAGCGTGTCGGGGAGAGCAGGTGGAGATTGTTAGGCGTGAGAGGGTTGAACTTGCAGGTGAGTCTCTTGAGTGTGTGGAGGAGTTTCGTTATTTGGGAGACATGTTATGTGCCAGAGGTGGGGCTGGAGTTAGCTCGGTTGCTAGGATGAGAAGTGGTTGGAAGAAGTTCAGGGAGCTGTTGCCTCTCCTGACATTGAGAGGACTCTCCTTACGTCGTAAGGGGTCTTTGTATGCAGCATGTGTTTGGAGTGTGATGCTGTTTGGTAGTGAGACCTGGGCAGTAAAGGAAGAGGATATTCGCAGGTTTAAATGTACAGAAATGGCAATGTTTAGGTGGATGTGCAATGCGTCCCTGCGTGCAAGGCCTGGAGGGGCTGGGTTTACGATGGAAGAGTTGAGAGGTAGGATGGGACTGGAGTGTATTGGTGTTGTGATGAGGAGATGTAGGCTGAGGTGGTTTGGACATGTGGAGAGGATGGGGGATGATAACTGGGTACAGAGGGTGAGAGGTGTTAATACTGGGGGAGGGGTAGACCGAGAAAGACATGGGACGAGGTCATTAAGTGTGACTTAAGGGTTAAGGGACTGAACAGGGAGGCTGCCAGGGATCGAGCAGCATGGAGAGCCGCCATTAGGTGACCAAGGCCGACACATGCAAGCACGTTGGAGCCTTCAAAAACGAAGGAAGAAGGAACCAAAGGCCATCGGCCCGCATACTGTTCCTTCCAAGAAAAGCAAAAACAATACAAAAGAGCCATATTCAAGATCTGTTCATTTCGAGATGGTTAGACACACTGCGTTTGAAAGACTGGAGATCATAGGAAGTATGAAATACAGACAGAGGAAGACATTTCCAGAGTTGACCAGTTGCATAAATGAAGGACTGGGAGTAACGATTAACTCTTGCATTAGAGAGTTGGACAGAAAAAAGATGAGAGTTTGTTGCTAGACGGATACTACGTGCCCGTCGTAGAGGTGGAAGGATGCAAGCAGACAGTTCAGAGGAACAGTGACCATTGAAGTAGCGATAGAAGAGAGATAGAGATGCTTCAGTGCGGTGAAGAGACAAAGGTTGAAGGGAATCAGTAAGAGGAGGAGAGTTAATGAGACAAAAAGCTTTTGACTCCACCCTATTGAGAAGAGCTGCATGTGGGGAGCCTTCCCACACATGAGAGTTGTACTCCATACACGGGCGAATAAAACCCGTGTACAAGGTCAGCAACTGTGCAGGGGAAAAGTAAGTTTGGAATCAGCTTAGCACACCTAATCTCTTGGAAGCAGGTTTCACAAGAGATGTAATATATTCTTTCCAAGACAAATCCCGAGAGAATGAAACCTCCCCCTCAGATCCTACATCTTTTCAGTCCCCAACCCGCTAAGTGCTCTTTGATCACTTCCTTCTCTTATTGTGTACACATTTGTGGCTCGCTTGGTGTTGCTACCGCTGTTATTTGGCCGTGTTTAGGCACGGTCGAGGTGATTGAATGCCATGGCGACTACGCAGTCAGCCACCCAGCCGGTTCAAGGAGTGCCCATGGATGACAAGGCTATGCTGGAGGCCGGACCTACCCAAGGCAAGTGTGGATGACAAGCACCTCAGGATGAAAAGGAGGATGGTGGACTGGATGACACATCCCACTCAGGAAAGTATTTCAAGCCCACACCATCTACTGACAACATCACAGGTGAGCGCTTGATCACTTTCTTAGTCCGCACTAAATTCTTCAACCGCAGAGCACTGTTAAAGGCCATCAATGCTTGCTCTTGGAGCAAATATAGTGTGGAGGGAGAGCTTTGGGTATTGGGACGAGGGGCTGCCTTTCGCTTCTGCATAGCAGAGGCGAATCTAGCCAATCTGCCTTCCCCTCCTGAATCCCTGACATCCCTGGGAGAATGGAAGGTCAAGTGCTGGAGGGCCACCTCCCCCACAGATAGTGCTTATTCATTTGGAAAAATCAGCCCTGTGTCATTTGACCTGTCCACCGACGACATCCTTTCACAGCTTCGCTGCCTGGGGTCAGGAGGCCGCCTTGTAGAGGTTTCACGCCTCACCTCCCGATCTGGACAGGATGGCACACAGGTCCAGTCTTGGGTCGTTCACCTCAAGTTCGAAGGCCCCCTGCCAGAGAAAGTCACACTGGGACATTCATGCTATACGGTAGGTACTTACACATTTTCATTGTTACGTTGTTTCACTTGCCACCAGTTTGGGCACAGATCCCTCTCCTCTTAGAACAAGGTCCGTTGTGCATGCTGCAGCCGCTTTCACCCCTACTGCTCCACCACCGGGGAGCTTGCACAGAGGACCCTTACTGCTTTTTCTGTGGCGACGCCCACATCATCACATCGTGGTCATGTCCGGTATATCAGCAAGCCTTTCCCATCCTTGTAACAGCCCAAAACATCCCATCCTCCCTCCAGTCTGCGAACACCAAGCTGCGCTCCCTCAACCTGACACCGCACACTACCACACCCCCTCGCCCCGCTTAGCACCATCTGTCTCCTCTCACCCACCCAGCTGCCCCGTGCCGCAGGGCCTTAGTTTTACTGCAATCACCTCTGTTTCTCTGCCCTACAGAATCTGGAACCACCAGAGGCAGACATCACCGACAGGGAATCTGACACGGCCATGCACCTTTCCCCACCCCCTGAGATCGTGACCCATCCATTTCCAGCCCTGAAGCCCCAGCGTCATCGTCCCCGTCCAGCTCACACTACGAGGCCAATCTCTGATCCAGCCACTCCCGAGTTTGCCGATCCTGACGCTTTGGTTCCCCCGATGAGTCCTTTCCAGCCATGCCCCTCCCCCTCAATACCTCATCCCACCACAGCACACCGCTCACTCCCCCACCCTTCTGCACCATCCCCTCATCAGGATGAATCTCCGACACCCTTTAGCCTCCACGGAACACCAGTAACTGACTCTTTTATCCACATACTGACGGATGCTTTAGCTGTGTACCAAGATGGTCTGTCATTTCTGAATATCTTTACCAGACTCATACCGCGTGTGCTTTCCTTCCTCACACGACAATAATGGCGCCCCCACACATCAACCGTTTCTTCCTTTGGAATGCCTGCTCCCTCCTGTGTAAGACGCTCGACCTGAAGATGACATTGACATCCCTTTCCCCTGGGGTTGTTGGCATCTGTGAGACCTGGCTTTCCCCTAACCTCCACCTGTCCGCCCGGTGCTACCACGTTGTCCGTGCGGATCGCCAAAGAGTTGGAGGAGGTGTTATAATTTTGGTCCATGACTCCATCCCCTGCTCAGAACTCACAATCCCCAAGCCTCCCCAAGGTGTCAAGGAACTCCTTGCTGTCCGCCTTTGGCTCTCCATGGGATGGATCACAGTAGCCGTCACATACAACCCCCATCAGGACGTGACCCAGGAAGAGCTCCGGTACTACCAAGACCACCTCCGACCACCATGCTTCCTTATGGGGGACTTTAATGCTCGCCATCCACATTGGGATGCATGTGTAACCTGTGGCTCCATGAATCGATCGGGTAGATCTATCTTTAGCTTCCTCCTTGAGAGTTCCCGCTTCATCCTCCTCACACCTTTGGGCTTCCAGACTCGCTTCGACCCACAGACCGGTCATCCATCCACCATAGACCTCTGTATGGGCAATCCATTTATTTCAGCACGTCGAAGGCAAGAGGACTGGAGGGCCGTGACAACTGGCCCATACCTTGGGAGTGACCACCTCCTGGTTTTCCTTGACATTGTCGGCCTGTTGCCCCCAGCTGAGTATGCTCCATGCCCCCGCTGGCATTTGGCCTCAGATCGGTGGCCACAATTCAGTGCAGCCCTTAGCATCCCTCACCCCCAGTGAGACTCGTCCCTAGAAGACCGAGCGGCCAAGTTCTCCTCATCCCTTGTGGAGGCAGGACGCTTTGTTTTCAAATTATCATCATGATGGGATACGGCCCTCTCAGCGGTGCCATGGTGGACTGATGACTGCACCCGTGCCGTTTGAGTTCAATGCTCAGCCTGGAATACTTGGAGACGTAACCCCTGTTCCCGACTCATGATTTTACATTGTCGCCGGGAAGCAGAGTGTAAATGCACCATATCCTTGGCACGACACACAGCTTGGTCAGCCTTCTGCTCTTCTCTGTCGTTCTCCAGCTTCACATCCAGAACTTGGAAATTTGTCCGATCTATGAAGGGGCTCCCCACCTCACATTCATACCCTCTGGTCAAGAATGGTGCCACTCTTGTCACCCTCCATGACAAAGCAGAATTCCTGGCTCAGTTCTTCCAATCACAGCTTGGTGTCCCTGCCCCCCTGACGACATCAGACCATCTCCAGCAGGTCATCCAGGATGGGATCTCGTCCCCCTCATCGGAGGGACTTGCCTCTCCATTCTCCCCTCCCGAACTCCAACATGCACTGCATTCTACCGAAAGTGGGAAAGCTCGTGGCCCTGACATGGTCCCCTGTGAGTTCTTTAAACATCTCCCACCTTCCCTCCTTACCTCTCTCCTATGCCTGTTCAATGACAGTTGGCTGTCAGGCACTTTCCCTTCCTCATGGAAGGAATCCCTTCTCCTCTCCTTTCCCAAACCAGGACTGGACCCCTTCCTGCCTTCGTTCCATCGACCTGTTGCCCTTTTATCAAATGTTGGCAAGGTGCTCGAATGCATGGTTGCCAGGCGCCTCACGTGGTGGCTAAAACACCGTGGTCTCCTTCGGGAGGACCAGTGTGGCTTCAGACCAGGTAGGAGCACCGCGGACATCCTTCTCCAAATTGAACACCACATCCACTCTGCATATTGCCACCGCCGATACCTCCTGGCAGCTTTTGTAGACATTCAAAGTGCGTTTGACTCAGCCCCTCATGCTGGCATACTATATAAACTCACCACAAAGGGAGTGAGGGGTCCAGCCCTGGGCTGGGTGCTCAGTTTTCTCACTGACCGAACATTCACCGTATCCCTAGGGAATACAAGTCATCATGTTCAGTGATCCACAGGGGCGTCCCATAGGGCTGTTCTTAGCCCCCTCCCTTTTAACGTCTTGCTGTCAGACATTACCCGAGTTCCGGGAGTCTGTTTCCTCATCTGTGCGGATGATGTCTCTCTCCTCTGTAGTGCCGATCAACTACATAACTCCCAGTTGGGCCTCCAGCAGGCAATAGATGTCTTTGTTGCCTGGGCTGCGGCATGGGACCTGACAGTGAGAACCGGCAAGAGCTCTCTGATGTGCTTCACCCTGTGCAAACTCCCCACCCTCCCGCATATCTGGATGACTCTCCTGTACCTCTACAGTCTAGGCATACCTTTCTTGGACTGCAATTGGATGGCCCCAGACTGACTTGGAAACATCACATAGAATACCTCCGATCCTCCTGCCTTTGACGACTAGACATCATGCGTTGGTGTTCTACCAGTGAGACATTGCTCCATCTTTACTCCGCATTCATCCTAAGCTGACTCTCCTATGGGTCAGTAGTATATGTGTCCGCCTCCTCTTCTCACCTGCAGAGGCTAGATGTAATTCAAAACACTGCCCTACATATAGCCCTAGGGCCCTTTAAGTCATCCCCAGTTGTATCTCTGCATGCCAAATCAGGAATGCTCCCCCTTTCTATGCTGCGTATTGGCCTTGACTGTTATCTCCTCCACCATCTTCTTGGACATCCCCCCCAACACCTGCTTTGTATCCTATATTCTGGTGTCCCTCTAGTCAGTCCTCCCCCTCAGTGGCCTCAGGCAAACCCACCCTTCATTTTTCATGGTCTACAGGCCTGTCATACCTTATTTATCCCAGCCCCGTCTTCTGCCCCCACTTCCCCTATCTCCCCTGCCCCTCCATGGCTTGACCTTTCCCCCATGGTTTCCCCAGACCTCCCCATCCTGTTTCGGAAGTCCTCTGATGCACTGTTGGCCATCCAGATTTTCCGCCTTATGGATACCTCAGTGTTTGGAGGCTTCTTTCGAATCTTTACTGATGGTTCATACTCCCCTCCCGCCTCCCATGCCTCAGCAGTGTACTTTGACAACCTCTCCCTATGCCAGACCTGGACCCTATCTGGACCCCACTCTGTCCTCACTACAGAACTATATGCCATCCTTCAAGCACTGACCTTTGTAAAACCCCATTTGCCACCCCAATCTGTAGTGCTTTACACTGACTCCCAATCAACTTTACACCTCCTCCTCTCCAGTGGGCCATCCTCTCATGTGTGACTAGTCCATGCAATTCATTCCCTCCTTGTCTTTTTTGCCACCCCTCCCTGGACCGTGCACTTTCAGTGGGTCCCCTCACACGTTGGCATTTGCGGCAGTGAAATTGTGGACCACGCAGCTCAGCAAGCCCTCCACTCCCAGCACCTCAGTCAGCTAGACCCAGATCCCACTGCTCTCTGCTCCCACATCCGACAAGCCTGCAGATCTCTTTGGGAGCAGTCCCTCTCTCATGATCTAGCTGCAACCTCCCTAGGACTCGTCCATGCTGATGCAGCAACTCACTCCTGGGCCCGCCATCCCTGACGCCAATTGGACGTGGCCCTCACCCGTCTGCGCATTGGCCACACTGGTCTGAATGGCCAGCTGCACTGTCTAGGTATTATAGAAACCCCATGGTGTCCCTGGTGTCCCCGTACCGAGGAGACTGTTGAGCACTTCCTCTTGTGGTGTCCCAGCTTTCACTCCTACCGGGTGGCCCTGCAAGACCACTTGGCTACCCTTGGATACCCCCGCCGCTCCCTCGCTCTCCTACTTGGTGGTGGCTCCGGTGACCCTGACACACGTCTACAGTTATGTGCCTGCTGTGTGGATTCCTGCGATCGTTGGGGCAGCTCCCCTGCCTATGACCTAAGACTCCGCACCATCAGCTGAGGAAGGGCAGTGGGTTGTCCTCGACCCTGGCCCTTTATACCCAGAAGAAGAAGAAGCAGTGCACCATGTTTAGTAAAGTAAATATGGAAGGAGTTATGGGATAAAGGTAGAAAGCAGGATGATGTTTTCTACTCGGAACTGGTGGAAATGGAGACACACAGTAAGTTGGTTGAATGAGTGCACAGATTAGAGAAGGCATTTCAGAGTGAAATGGATGAAATTAAAAAGCAGTTGCACATGCAGAAGGAGGAAAATGAAAAATTAGTAATGGAGGTTAACAGGAAAGACACAACAATAGATGAACTTTTAGTTGAGGTCGGTACACTCAGAAGGAAGATTAGTGAAATGGCAAGTACAGTTGTCAACCATGAGAGTATTAGGGAAGAGTTCAAAAATGATACAGAGACAATTCGGCAGGCTAGTACTCTGATAGATCATAGCAGTGATATTGAGGAGAAGATGACCCAGGTGAATGAAGCGATGCAAAGCTACAAAAATGATGTGGAAACTACGTATGCTGAAATGGTGAAAGTAAAGAAAGACTTTGAAGCAAAAGTCGAAGAAAAGAGCATTAGAAAGGAAGTAAAGAAAATACAGTAAGACCTCACTATAACGGACTAATTGGGGCTCAGGCCAGTCCGAAATATGCGATTTTCCGATAAAAGAGACATCCGGACTTACCCCTGCTATTCCGGACTTTTTCCGATATATCAGACATTAGTCCGGATTGCATCGGTAGTTTTCACCACCATTGCAGTATTGTACTGTGTTATACCTTCACTACATTAATCAAATGGTATAATAATACTGTACTATGCACTGAAAAACATGTCTTTTACTTGTCTTATTGTGGTGAACATAGCTGAAGTTGTCAGGCAGTCCGGACTGCTTTCTGGCTATATCTGACTTTTTCCGATATATAGGGGTTTAGTCCGGTAGCTCCTCGAGTCCGATAAAAGCGAATTCCGGTCTACTGAAGTCCGTTATATCGAGGTTTTACTGTAATCTAAAACAATCTAAAACTGGTCAAAGATTCAGCAGACATCACCAAATCTATAGTAATCACTGGTATTGAGGAGGAGGAAATAAAAGTATGATTTCGAGAGACTAAAAGAAGATGGCAAATGTAATGAATATATTGAAGGAAGTAAAGACATACAGTAGAGGAACACTAAAGGCTATGGAAATACGAGAGAAATAAATGAAGGCCTCTGAAAGTGACCTTCCAGAGTGTAAACACTGTGGAGGAAATACTGAAAAATGCAAACAAACTTATGGAGAAAGAGGATTTCAAAAGTGTATGGATAAAAAGATGCCTAACTCAAGAGGAACTGGGTTTACTAAAAGAGAAGAGAGAGGAGGCAAAAACAAAGAATGAGGGAAGATCAGAGGAAGAGAAAAACACATTTTTTTACAAAGTAATAGGATTGCAGGTACGAAAGTGGTACATAAAAAGGAGGAAGCTTGTTGACCCAAATCATGACAAGTATGTAAACAAGATGATTAAGTTTATGTACTCAAATTTAGATGGAATGGTATCTAAATTACTAGAGATGAATGCTTATATTAAAGAAGAGGAACCACATATTGTTTGCCTAACTGAAACAAAATTACCATCAAGGATATCAAACGATACCCTAAACCTAGGGGAATATAATATATGGAGAAGAGATAGGAGCTTGAAAAAAGGAGGAGGAATTATGATATTAACAAAGAAAGATCTGCAAGTCAAAGAAATGGAACAAGATATACCCTCACAGTTAGAATTGATTGCAGTAGAGATTAGTATGTCTGAAGGGAAAATAATTGTGGCAAATCTATACATGCCACCAAGATCAAACATTTGGAAAAAGGTGAATATGAAGACCTGGCAGAAAGTACAATTCCAAGTTTATGAGCATTACTACATGGAAAGAATTATAATATCTGGAGATTTCAGTACAAATATAATTTGAAATACTCTAGATATAAAAAGCCAGGAAAGCTGTTGGGACCAAAAGCTCCTGGACCTTGTGCAGGAGTTTTTCCTAACACAACATGTAAAAGAAAGCACCAGAAAAAGAGGACTAGATGTACCATCAGTACTAGATCTTATATTTACTAGGCAAGAAAATGGTATTGACAGTATTTTTTATCACCCTCCATTCGGCAAAAGCGACCATGCAGTATTAAATTGCAACTTCAGGATTGCATATGACATAGTTAACAGTAATGAAAGCTACATAAAGAGCCTTAACTATAAGAAGGGAAACTACCACGACCTAAATAAATACTTCTTAGAAATAGATTGGGAAAAAGCATTTAGAGGACAAGATTTAAATGTTATATGTAGATAATTGTGTGAACTTTATGAAACAGGAGTCCAAAATAACATCCCTCAGCACAAAGCAGAAAAGACAATAAAGAAATGGTTTAATAAAGAATGTAAACAGTCAAAAGAAAAAAGAGGTTTGTTGTGGAATAGATACAGAAGACACAATAGTGAGAAGGCATATAACAACTATAAACAGGCAAGAAATGAATGCAAAGAACATGGAGAGAAGCCCAGAAAAAGTTTGAGGAGACCATCATTAAAAAAAGTAGTGATCAACAGAAACTATTTTACTGCTACATCTGAAGCAAAACCAAAATAAAAGACAAAATACAATCCATTATGGATGAAGGAATCCTCTATACAGGAGAGAAAGATACTTGTGAAGCACTAAATAAGAATTTCCAATCAGTTTTACGAAAGAAAATAATTTTGAGCGGGATGATACGGAACTTTTTTTTTTTTTTTTATTCATTTTTTTTTTTTTAAGCCTTGTATCTCCGAAGGGCTAAGGTGTTGCCCCTGCATAGAGGACTTTTGGATTGGAGCGTGTAGCATTTTATGACCGGATGCCCTTCCTGATGTCTACCAGTGACCCTTGGGTGGATTCGATCCTCCCACGCTTTGGTCAGAGCAGAGCACTCTAACCCACTGGGATGATACGGAACATGCATGCCCAAACATATTACCAGATATACAAATATCAGAAAAAGAAATACAGGAGGAGTTAAGTACATTAGACAAAGGAAAAGCAAATGGTGCAGATGAAATTTCATGTTGGGTGCTACATGAATGTGCAAAGGAGTTAAATAGACGATTACTGTATATTTAATATTTAAAGAATCCTTGAGTCAAGGTAAACTACCTGGTATTTGGAAAAAAGCACACATTGTTCCCTTATTCAAGAAAGGGAATAGACAAAATCCACTCAACTACCGACCAGTATCACTAACCAGTGTTGTAAGATACTGGAAATGCTGATAAGAAAAGTGTGGGTAAACCATCTAGAAGAACACAGTATGATAAAGGCAATTTGGTTTCAGAAAGGGAAAGTCATGTGTTATTAATTTATTAAGCTACTATGACAGAGTTGAAGAAACACTATAGAAAAGAGAAGGATGGGTGGACAGTATCTATCTAGATTTCAAGAAAACATTTGACAGCATACAGGATCAAAGACTCTTATGGAAACTGTACCATCAAGGAGAAGTCTGAGGCAAACTGTACAGTTGGATGCAGGTTTTTCTCAGGAAATGGGAAATGAGAACAGTGCTAAATGGAAACTACTCATCATGGAGGGTAGTGACTTGCGGAGTTCCACAGGGCTCAGTGTTGCCACCAATTAGGTTTATAGTGTATATAAATGACATAGCTAGTAATACTGGAAATGAAGGCTATTT
Organism: Birgus latro; assembly: GCA_018397915.1. Classification (NCBI taxonomy): domain Eukaryota; kingdom Metazoa; phylum Arthropoda; class Malacostraca; order Decapoda; family Coenobitidae; genus Birgus; species Birgus latro. The sequence continues at coordinate 11,560 of JAGKTI010023283.1, forward strand.
AAATATGTTTACGTATGATGCAAAAATACTGTCAGATTAGGCAAACCACACTCACCGGCCTCACAACGCGAACTGCCCAGGCCCCCAGCTGCATACCGCAGGACCCTTCCGATGACATCATCACTCGTGACTTAGCAGGTGTGTGTGTGCGCACACACACACAAGCAGCAATATGCACTAACACTGTCGTCCTCTCTTCTTAATTTGACAAAAGATTCCAAGAACGAAGCTGGATGGTCTATTTGCGTCTGATACACACTATGTATCCAATACATAGACTTTTGTGTGAGTACCATCAACACCCGATACGCACTATGCATCCAATACATACACTTTTGTTTACTTACTATCAAGACCCAGTCTGTGGCCACATACCGATATGTGATGTCTCTTGAAGTATTATAAACTTTCTAGTCACGGCTGACTGCTGCGCCGCTCGGTCAAGTCACCTTTCTTGGTGAGACAATCAGCCAGTTGTTGTGATGTATCCACCCAAGATACTTCATCAGTCTCCCCTCGCTCCAACATGTCTTGTAATACAGCAATATCAATGCGCAATCTCCTGTCTTCTACGCTCTTACAGGAGTAAAGGGCGTCCACCAGTCTCTTGTTGTCGACGAAACACTTTATTTTGATCTTTCCACATCCAGAAACCTCACGCAATATGTTGGCGAGATATACAGCAGTCTCAGCACATTCAAGCAGCGCCAACGCCTCAGCAGATAAGGTAGATTTGATGAACCTCCTGATCTTTCTTGTCTGCCAGAATATAGGACATCTTGCCTCACTAGCATCTCGTAGGAAGATCACAAAACTTCCCTGAGATCCATTGCCTACAAGGTTGGCAAATGAGGCATCTGAAAAGCACTCTATATGATAGTCCATGATTGGCCCCATTTTTGGAATGTATAGCTTCATGTTGTCAGCGTTCACCCTTGAGATCACCTTATTGAGTCTAAGCAAATCCGCTACGGTAGCTCGGTTGCTATTCACACTCAACTCACACACATTAAAGGCAATATCTGGCCGAGTGTGTGTGTGACAATCCAGTTGAGTTGCCCAATTAATGCTCGGTACTCCGTTTTCTCAGACTCGGACAGCTCTCCTGATTTTACTGCTGCACGATGTCTACTCAGCGTGACTGGTTTCAAAGATGAAGCATACTGGAATTGGTCGAGTGTTATGCTGCCATCGATGTTGGAGATGACATTGAGACCAACGTATTTGAAGGCTTTTGATTCTGAACTGCCGATGAGGAATATTTGACTCAAACGGTTTATCACTTGCAGTTCGAACTCATGTGTACCAGCCCAAAGGAAGTCGTCGACGTAGATGCATACAATGCCTTCGACTTTGCCACTACTGCTCCAAGAGAACAGCGCTGAATCCAGTGATGACACTAGCTCCGAGATCAACAGTTGATCTTTTACGCGCAGATACCAATGCCTAGCAGCATCACAAAGGCCGTAAACAGTTTTTTTTAGTCTCCATAACTTACCATTTGCATATTCAGGCGGAGGATGTAAATGAACAACTCTCACAGTGTCATTACCTTGCAAGTAGGCAGCTTTCACGTCTATAGTCTGTCAGTCCCACTGGTTGGTGGAGGCCAAAGAAAGTGCCAAACGCGCTGCTTCTTTTGAACAAGTAGGCGAGTCTTTTCAGAGATCCACTGTGTCTTCGTCAAATCCTCTGGTGACTAAGCGGGCCTTAACAATAGGCTTTCCATTTTTCAGTTTTTCCATCACAACCCATCGAACTGTTATGGCACCTTGCCCAATATCATCTACTTCCTCATACACATCATTATTCTGCCAGTTTGTAATTTCATATTCCTTAGCACATAATACGGCCTCAGAGTTGAAAAGAACAAGCATTTCTGCGTCATCATCAACCACTTCCCATTCACTAAGATCCTTCTGCAAATCTATCCAATCATTGCTGCCGTCAGAGTCCCTCTTCAAATTGTAACAGTGTCTGTACTTTCCAGTGGCTTTACCTGCCCAACTCATAATCCTTCCAGACACCAACTCTCCACTTTCTGAATGTATTTCATTTATACGTTGACCAACAGAAATTTTGGGAGGCTGGTTAATTGGAATAGAAACTATGGGAGGCTCATCAATCGGAACCACACCATCTTCCGACTCGTCATCTGGTGGATAGTCATTCAACACTTGTGAAGGATCGTCTAATATTAGGCTTCTCCTGGACAACATTGTTCATCTCATCACTGCTGACACCACTTTCAACAGTAGTATCTTGCTCTGGCGCACGCGCTAGACGACACACGTGCACTCGCACATAGGCACTGCCGTGTCTCACCAGAATTTGTTTCCCATCTCTGCCTATTACAATTCCGGGACTGTGCCACTCATGACTGGCATTTCTTTTGTAGAAGACTTCATCTCCATTTCAGATGTCTTTTAAGTCACTCGAACGTACGTTGTGCCGCAGAGCCCTAGCCAAACATTCATCTGATTCAGTCTTTATAAACTCTTGTCTTGCTAAATGAAGAGCGTTCAAGTTGTCTCTCACAATTTTTGATGGTGATGAAGGTTCCAAGGCTGGAGGATCATTTGTGTACACATTAGGCAGTCCAGGGTTTTGACCAAAAACAAGTTGGTTAGGAGAAAAGCCTGAGTAGTTGGTGAGAGCATTTCTTGCCGATACTGCCCATGCCAAGGCCACATCCAATTCGCACTGGCTATCAGCCATTATCTTCCTAACAATGTCACCAATGACTGCATTTTGATGCTCACAAACTCCGTTGCTCCAAGGACTCTCTGCAGATGTTGTCATGATCTTGATATTGAAGGCCTCCCCCATTGCTCGCATTTCCGCATTGTTGAATTCACAGCCATTGTCTGTAAGAATTTTTCTAGGTGCGCCAAACACAACAATCCAGCTCCGAAATATTCCTTTGATAATGGTGGGCACACACTTATCCGCGATTACTATTGCATTACAATACCTGGTTGCCAAATCAACAAGGACAAAGAAATAATGCCTTCCCCAAGCTTTCAAACCCATGGCTATGGCTTTGTTAAACTTAGACGCCATGGGCAAACTGACTACGGGTCGGGGCTTGGCTTTCTTAAATCTGCAACAGACTGCACAAGCATCAGATACAGCCTTGATAGCCCGCTCCAGTTCTGAACTTTTAATCCCCGCATCTGTGATCAGTTTAATTAATTTCTCCGATGTTTCGTTTTCGTTTTTGAAGGCTCCAACGTGCTTGCATACGTCGGCTTTGGTCACCTAATGGCGGCTCTCCACGCTGCTCGATCCCTGGCAGCCTCCCTGTTCAGTCCCT
>JAGKTI010023284.1:0-14875 GCA_018397915.1 Birgus latro
TATTGTTAAGGATACAGGCAATGATGTAAGCTTAGTACTGGCAGAGTGCGAGGACCATTCAGTACACTTTTGTACATACTGTAGTGTGATAAGAGGAACTCTATAATAAACTGCACAATAAAGAGAACCATCAGCTTAATTTTTGAAAATGGACCAGTGTGTTGAGCTGGTGATACAGAATTACTGTGTGTGTGAGTCTGATGCTGTGAAAGAAACTGATGACAAGCTGAAGAGTGTGAAGGCAAAACATTTTGTGATGTGCAACAGTTATATCTGTGTACTGTGCTCAGACAGGTAGTGCAACATACAGGCACCCCAAAGTATTTACGGCATTAACACTGTCCAGTGAACTGCTTAAATGTAAGTGACTGTTGATAGAGCTGGTGAAACGTGAAACTGGCCACTTCACTACTATATCATGCACAAGATGCCATACTTTCAGATCTGTGCACTACACCCCACCTCCCTTCCTTCCCGTCACCACCTCAATACAGTAATATGGAAGGCGTTAAGGTGTCTGTGCGTCTGGTGGTGGTGCTGGTGCTGCTCATCGCCTCACTTCCCACCGGCTCGTCACAGCGACGTGAGTTGTGTTGTGTTGTGTTGTTCCCTCAGTACAGAAGCGCAGGGAGTTGTGCAGTAATGGTTATGATGTTGTTCCGACTGGTTAGCTTTTGTTTATTAGCATCTAGAGGATGGTCCGTAAATAGCGCTCCACTAGACTTGTCTGACGTAATCTTACAAGTTGTCGGGACGGTTCAGTCTGTCGTGATGGGCATGGGTGTGGCAATGAGAGCATTAACTGAATAACTGATGCAGAAGACTGTGCCGTCCCAACAACACACGAGAAATCAACTGCTGGAGTGCAGGGGAAGTGTTATACATGGACCACCCTGTACATTTAAACCCCAGTAACAAGCAGGGTAAATAATAATTTTATTTTGGTTATCACCAATCGATTAGATCCAGCCGAGGGAAACTTTTGCCCTGACAAAGGATTCATGTACGAAACTGAAGAAAATTTGCTTTAATACAGATTAGGATATCATTCTGGCTAACTCGAAAGAGGAAAATACCCAGCGAGCAAAGGTTCAAAATCTGATAAAGCGACTTAAAAAAAAAAAAAAAAAAAAAATCGTTTGATCGATGTACGAATATAAGGAACGCATCACAGATAATACAAAAGTTATACATCTAAAGTGCGTTTCGCATTTTCTTTTTTATACTCCAGTGAACTTGCAGTTACCAGATGTCCTTGATTGTTCCGCATTCCTGTACACACCAGCTTCCTCCACACACCTCACATAACCCACTCACACCACATCTCCACCTCAGCTACACACCATCGCTGCCGCAAATAACCCATACACACTATCACACCACAAGTTCTCCACCACACTACCGCCTCACACCCACATACCTCCATTCCTAACATATCCAGCCCTCCACCCCCTCACATTGCCACTGTGCCCCCTCCCCCCACACACCACCCATACCCCCCCCTTTCTCTCTCTCTCAAACACACACACACACACACACACACCAGTCAAGCAGGGCGGTACTCCCAGCTTGGAGGGATAGCTGATGACAGGGAGAGCAGAAACTCCTGTTTCATCAGTGACTAGTTCTTTTGCTGAACCATTTCAGTGTTTCAGTTACATAGTATACCAGCATGCTCTCAAATTCAAGCTCCTCTGTCTACACCAATCTACATGCACATTACACACCTCACTTCTTGTTCAAAAATTTCTCCCGGAAACATATCAACTACCCAAACCTCCGAGTCTTCTGGAGGGGGGGGGGGAAATAAATGCCCCCACCCTCCTCCTCTCTTCCGGTGATCGACCCAGCGAGATGCCTGGAACCGCTGCAACATTCGGGGCCTATCCGCAAACTTAATCTCTGTTGAGCATCACCTCTCCTCCTCTAAACCTCACCTTCTCTTCTTAACTGAGACTCATGTCTGAGGCGACTGACAGCAAACCCTTCTCTATGTCCTCCTACTTTCTCTACACTCGTTTCAAAGCCAAGGGTGGCTGTTGTATATGTGAATACAACGGCATTTCTTGTTCTCGTGTTCCTGAACTTGATTGTTCTGAATTCTCAACTCCCTGGCTTCGGCTATCTTGTCATTCTCCGACTAAATATATCTGTGTTGTTTACTTATCCCTTATTCTACTGACTATGATGTGTAAGGATGGAAGTTTAGAGGGTGAAGTGCTTGAAATGGTGCAGCAGGGAAGAAAGGTTGCTAGTTCCTTGAAAGCAGTGATAAGAAACAGGGAAGTGAGCATGGAAGTGAAAAAGCTGCTACTCTAACGTATGGAAGTGAAGCTTGGACCCTGTTGGAGGAACATAAGTCAAGAGCGAGAACAGTGGAAATTAGTTATTTGAGAGGAGCATGTGGAGTCACATGGAGAGACAGACTGACAAATGAGGAAGTGAAGGAGCGTTGTGATGTGGATGTGGTAGGGAGTGTTAGGAGAAATACATTAAGGAGGTTTGGCCATGTGGAGAGGATGGAGAGTGAGAGACTGACGAGGAGAGTGTATGTGAGTGAGGTGGAGGGGGGGAGAGGGAGGAGGAGACCAAGGATGAGATGGAGGGATGGAGTGGAGAGGTAGGTATATGAGAGAGGGGGGTGTGAGGTGGGAGCAGGGCAGTGAAACGGCGGGGGAAAGAGCGACACTGAGGCGATTTGTTTGTGGCCACCCCTTACGGAATTAAGGCGTCTGGCGACAGAAAGATAGATTTTACAGGTCATCTCTGGTACAAACTGATTAGAGAACTGCTGATCCATGGTATTGAACTGATCCGTTTCTCCAATATTCTGGGTCAACGTACACACTTCCACTACATGCTTCTCTGTCTGTATCACCACAGACACAGCCGCTCTTCAGGAGGCAAACGGCCTCCACCTCTCCTATTCCACCTCCCTGTCTCACACACTAACCGATGACTACCTGTTCTAAATTGGGTAAATAACAACCGATGCTTTTCATCAATAGTTTGTCTCGCAGCATAAACACTATGAACAGCCATCGTTGGGTTCAAACTAAAATATGTTGTTGTTCTTGATGACGTGCCATCCGTGATTCTATCTTCTGACAGTCATTATTATTAGGTATATCCTCATCCAAAAACTCTGTCATTATCCTGCCATTATCAATGCCCATATCCCTAACTAAATTCATAGCTAATAATAATGGGTCGTCATCTCTCCTGCCACATCTTGCGGAAAAACATATGCTGTCTAGAACGAACCATGGTTGACAAAGGAGGGTAACCTGATTCTATGTAACCTACAACATTGCAAGTTGCTCGTCTCACACCCAGCAACTGCTTTAAACACCAGTTATAAAGTTTAGTCACTGGTTTCAAGCTGCCTCCAATCCATGACTCAGCACCATATAAAAGTGACGACATCAACGCAGCATCAAAAACGCGTTTTTTTTTTTTTTTTACAACAGAAAGTACATCATTATTCTTCTTCGTGATAAATGAAACAAATTTCAATACATGTGACATTTTTGACAGCAGAGGACGCCGATCCGTCGCAGGTGAACGGCGACCCAAGGTACACAAAAGACTCGCATCCCTCAACAACTAAACCATCCACCACCAACGGACAAACGTCATCTCTGCTGCCATTTATCACAAAAAATTTCGTTTTAGACTGATTAATTATCATGCCATACTCTTGACAATGTAACTGTAAAAGTGATAATTTATTCAACATGTTTTTACACGACGTAGACAACAACACTGTATCATCCATCAAAACCAGAATGTGCAACCACTTCAAGAACCCATCATGACAACTGTTTCTCTCAGTCATACGTATTAATTCATCAACAAAAATAACAAATAACATACATGACGTAGGAGAACGCTGTCTCACCCTCAGTGCAATATACCCACCAAGGCGGTTCCTATCCAACTTTCTGTTACACAATACATCGCAGCCAGAGCCGACAACAACACTGATCCACACCCTAATCACCGAAGCACAACATGTCTCGGAACCCTGTCGTAGGCTTGTTTGAAATCAATAAATTTATAAAAAGAATAAACTTCTTTTTCCTAGCCAAATCACATAGCAAGCGCAGGCAAACAATTTGCTCGAGACACCCTCTGCCTCTTTGCGCTCCGGCATGCTCTCTACATGGCTTAAACCATCAAGCAAGTCTCGAACACAACACCATGTCATATAACTTAGCCACACTGTCTGTAACATTTATCCCCCCATACTTCATTGCATCTGCTTTGCTACCCTTTTTATGTATCGTACATAATTTAGCTCTGGTCCAACTTTGAGGGTAAATTCCAGACACAAATACAGAATCAAAGGTACTTGTAACATACAACATCCACTGCACTGGCAATATTTAGATAACACCTGGTGGTATCCCGTCGGGTCCACTTGCTTTCTCGGGCTTCAATACATTTACCTGTTCATGAACCTCATTAGGAGAAACTGGGTCATCCAATATAGGTACATAAACATTAGTTAAGAATTCCTCTCTGTTTAGACGTGGAACATTTGGTGGATTAAAAGTTGTTTCAGAATAATTCTTGAACTCATCATCAGAAGCGGTAATACTTTTGTCATAAGATTTACCATACTCGCCTTTCCAGTTAATTGCTCGCCATGCGCTCAAGTGATCTTTATTCTCTAATACCCCCTCCCATCTACCAACAGATTCATTCACATTCCCATCTACCAACAGATTCATTCACATTTTTGAGCCTGCCAAACCCTTCTACTCGCACTGGCACACTGGTACAGCACTGAAGTCAAGTAATTGACTCTGTTATCAATATCACTTGACACTACAGCAGCGCATGCATTTTGCACCTTATTACTAAAGAGTCGACCATCAATTTCTTTCATCTGAATCGGTTTAACACACGTACTCCGTGACTACGAACTGTGAAGAACAGGATGATCACCAAGACAATTAGCACTACCACACAAGCCCTCTAGGTCAACACTGGAGACTGAAATAGACAAAGAAATGGGGGCGTGATCCGAGGGCAAATTTTCATTAGTATGTATCTAATTCCGATATCCACTCTGCTCCTTTCCTATAAGTCTTCTTGCTTACAAAGTGTTTACAAGGAGTCTTCAAATTATTTAATACCAGTAATCCAGAATCCTTACAAATACTTGATAATATATACGCATTATCATTTGGGTGGTCAGTGTCATCTGTCAACGCCGGGTATCAATACATAACACCACAAAGTTCTAACGATCTTGACAACTCCCGAACAGACTTACCAAATCTGGTATTCATGTCTCCTGTTATCACATAATCTCTGCTCACAAGGCTAGTTTTCAACCTTTCCTGAATAACAGCAAAAGATTCGTGTGAACAGCACTGGGAGTCAGCTGGGGGAATATAACAACACCCGAACACTACAGTAGGGGCACATCGCAACTGGAACCGCATCTGATCCTCTATACCGAGATCAACATTCATTACTACTCTGTTGAAGTAATTTTTAGTCAATAACACAACGCCACCCCGGTGTGAAGACCCTGTTGATCTGCTTCTGTACGAAACATATCCGGGTAGAGAAACAGATAACGGAGTCCTGACCTTATTCAAACTTATTATGTCATAAAAGATGTGTCACAACCGCTTCCTCCACCTTTGTCTTGACTGCATTCACATTCCATAAGACACTGACATGACGAATCTGCTGTGGTCGCCCTAAAAACCCTGTAAACACCACGAGTCGATCATGTTTCATCACGATAAAGCTTCCTTTCTCGGACATCCAGTCATACAACACACCCCATGTTATCAGGACGGTCCTTCTCCCTTATCTCTCGGCATCCCGGAGCCTCTTCCATTCGTTTCGAACACTGGGGTGCACGTCTTTTTGATGTATACTCTACTAAATTCTCCCCCGACTCCTTTCAGCAGCTTCGATTGCCCGAGGACTTTACTCTTCTTACTCGCCAAGGTAATTAACGCAACTCGCCTGTTCGCCTCGACTCCTCTGCCCAGCCTTCGGTATGCCTTAATTGGTTCGTCAATCCTTATAGCTGTCCAGATCTTCTATATTTTTCTTCCTCGGCCGTACAACCTTCCAGGCTCTCATTCTCATCGGGTATGCCAGTAATGACAACACTGTTTTCTCTCTCTTTCCTGTCTGACATTTCAAAGTACCGTTGTTGTTGAGCAATTATTTGAGCCTCCATATCACACACACACACACACACACACACACACACACACACACACACACACCCCACCCCCACACACACACACACACACACCACCCACACACACACACACACACACACACACACACACACACACAGTAAGTAAGTATTTATTGACCATAATATCCAGCTACACATACAAGATTTCAAGCAACAATAAACCTTAACATGATGAACTGCACATCAGATATTAGCAAACAATTATGGTCCACAAAACAAGCGATGTATTAAAGGGTTGATCAGTGCACCTATGTATCCTCAAAGAAAGCAGGAAATCATTACATTTCTGATTAGTAACATAACTGGAATTGACCAATAACGTTTTTTACAAAAAAATTCCCAGTCATATACTGTACAGTATCATGGTTAGAATAAGAACATTCAAAATGAATTAACTACCCTTTGAATAACATAGGCTATGATAAACATTAGAGTACACACTAGCCAAAACAGGAAAGGACCTTATACACTATCTCCTCAATAGGAAACTGAGCATCGTCACCAATGATTTGACTCCAGGAAGTAATATCTTGTACGTATGTGCTGAGTCAGTGGACACGCCTCCAGTGCGTGCAACTCTGCACATCACCACATGGACAGAGCCGCTCTGCTACCGGGAGGCGTCCCCGCCCACGCCGATTTCAACGGCCCGTCTCAATCGCCAGATTATGACTGACTACCCGCAGCCGACTAAATGCCATTCTGTGTACCTCATTGGTTTTACCACGACATTTATAAATCTCGTGAACTGTTAAGGTTGGGTTCAACACCTTTTAAATTAGTCTTCTAGAAGATGTGGAGTTAGAAATTGCTTGCTTGAAAGATTCAGTGCAGACTTTAATATCATCAACCGAATTATCAATTAAACTCTTAATGTGTTTACTTGTTGACGAGTTGGTTGCCATGGTCAGCCTGACGGCGTGCACCCACGGGTCATCGGGCATACCCTGCCTCTCCCCCACAGTCGCTGGAAAAGCTTCCTCTGCCTTGCTAGTACTAAAGATTTCAGTGGCGGGTACCCGAGTTGCACGTAACAAACGTCCGTGCACGCCGTCATACGAGCACCAGCAGCTGTTTAATACCCCAGTTATACAATTTTTCCATTGGTCTCAAGTTCCCATTGAACCATGACTCGCAGCCATATAGAATGGTTGACATTAAGGCTGCTTCAAACATTTCCTTTTTAACATATAATGGTATGTCTATATTCTTTTCCAAAAATGACACAAATTTCAGAATGTGGCACATTTTTGCTTGTGCGTGAGCGGCAATGGCGGACGACAGGGTGCCGTCGCTTGTGAACAGACTGCCCAGATACACATACGTCACATCACTGCACGACCATCTCACCAACTTAATCACGCTGTTTACAAAAATGATAAATAATAAACAAGATGTTGGGGACCCATGTCTGACACCGATCCTGGATGTTACGATGGCCGTCCCAATAACCCTCAGAGTAACCCCGTATATCGCCACCAACGCCGCCAACAATTGCGACCCGCATCCCAGCTCACGTAAAATGCGAAACAATTTGGCGCAAGGGACCCGGTCGTACTCCACTGAAAAATCGACAAAGCAGACAAATAATTTATGCCTTCTCCTGTGGGCCAAATCAATTAACAGTCTAAGTTACACAATATGTTCAATGCATCCCCGGCCCTCCTGACTCCCTGCCTGCTCCCGGTACGGAACAAACCACATACTTAACCGAGTTTGTAGCACCATGTCATACAGCTTTGCCAAACAATTTATAATATTTATACCACGATAATTCTTGGGTAGTGATCTGTTACCTTTCTTATATATCATAACCATACGGGCCAACTGCCAGGATGTGGGATGAGCGAGAGGAAAAGACTGCATTAAACAACGCTAATATAACGTGTATCCACTGGTCTGGTAAAAAGTTTATAATTCCTGGGCATAATTATCCCATCGGGTCCACACGCTTTATCTTTCTTTGATCTATGTATTTCCCGCACAACCGCATCAAATTGTGTCATCATCAAGAACTGATATGGTTACATTTGTGTTGAACTCAGTAGGTACTAAAGGTTCAGCATCATGTGGGTTATATACCTCCTCAAAAAAGGCCTTGAAATCCTCATCTGTGGGCTTTTTATTACTGTCATAACCATCACTATCATCTTTATACTCCCCAAGCCAGTCTATAGCTCTCCACATACGCCTGTCATCCATATCACACACACAGTCATCCTCACATGATTCTTCACATCCCATGGAAACCCACCATCTCCTCACACGTCCATCTCACCCAAGAACTCCATCCCCCCCCCCTCACACCAACCTCCCCACTAACTCACCCCCCTCACACCAACCTCCACACTAACTCGCCCCCTCACACCAGCCACCCCACTAACTCACCCCCTCACACCAGCCACCCCACTAACTCACCCCCTCACACCAACCTCCCCACTAACTCACCGCCTCACACCAACCTCCCCACTAACTCGCCCCCCTCACACCAACCCCCCCACTAACTCACCCCCCTCACACCAGCCACCCCACTAACTCACCCCCTCACACCAGCTCCCCCCACTAACTCCCACACTCTTCCACAGAATGCCGGCAACCGTGCACACGAGAGTACTACCCCGTGTGTGCCAGCGACCGCCGCACCTACAACAACGTGTGTATATTTATGAATGCCAGGTGTTTTAATCCTACACTGCAGGTGCTAAGGCGAGGACGATGCTGATACGATGATTCCTCCACGTGATGACTCCTGTGTGGATAAATACTCTGATGCTTTCACTTTAATGTAGCCTAAATTGTCACCTCATCTTGAAAGCTGAGTGGCAACATCAGCTTAACACTAGAATATGGTGGCAGTCATGACGGAGTGCTACTGAAACCATATAGCCTCAGCACCGTCTTTTTCCATCACTGAAATTTATGAAATAGGGTGCAAATGGCAGAAAGCCTGGGCCAAGTTACAGTAAAACAAATATAACAGTACAGTGGAAACAGTTGTCCCGGATAAAATAAAATGTAGTTTTTTAAACGTCTAGTGAATATTTTTTCCCTGTTGTGCTTAGTGTAGCTTAGTGATATGTACATCAACTTCTTGCTGCTTTCGCCCCAAGGACATAAAAATTTCTCACGCTGGCCGATGCCTGAGTTTTAATCAGTTTGGAAAAGATGTCCTAAACAGAAGAAATTTTTCAAATAACTTCTTCAACCAAGGGTATATACTTTAGCCTGGGAAGGACATCTTTGGCATAAGGGTTTAAATTTCTCTTCCATACTGATTATCACGCAAGGTGTCATCAAAGAGTCACGCACTCCTGTTTCATTAAGCTCCATTGCATGACAAAACATTTGTTAATATTTTTGAAAGGCTATTATGATAAAAGTGAAAATCTAAGATAATGTGAGAGGTAAGTGTATGCACCTGCCAGCACCTCTCAAAAAGTAGTACTGCCTCCAGCTGACTATATACTGAGAGACAAGCCAAACAGTTTCCTGTAACCCAGGACACCATTTACTACGTCGAGCAGTAACCATATAACCAAATGACGCCTGGTGGCCTAGTGGGTCAAGGTGCTCCAGCCGGATGGGACCCAAAGAGTTTCCATCTGATGAATGGTTGGGAGTTACTGCTCACATGAAGCCATTCAAGGGCGAGTGAGGCTGATGACCGTCGCTTTAAATGTCATGACTGAGTGGCCTAACCCAAGGTCCCCTTGCTCCTGATGCAGCGGATGACTGACTGAATGTGAAAGTGCTTCTACTACGCACAGTACAGTATGCACTTTTGGCTAACAGGAGGCATGTAGGAGGAGGTTCTGAGACCAACTTGGTAGAGCAGATGACAAGCAGTTATTTGACAAGCAGTTACAGCGACTGTGATGGGGATTTGGGCAGAAGAGTTGACATAGCTTCTGTGAATGGCATAATGGGTCGTTCTGGAATGCTGGAGGAGGACGATAAAACACAGCAGGTGAAGGACATGTGTCAAGAATGAACATTATGTCTTAACCCCCCATGAAAGCGGTGTAACGTCATTCTGCTTATCAAAACAATGGGTTACGCCGTAACTCCTAATAAAATAGTCGGGTGCAACGTAACTCCTGTTTAAATAATGGAGGTAGGGCGTAGCTTCTATTAGGATAGCGGGGTATGCCGCCCCCCCCCTCTTATCCACTGGTGTAGCCATGGGGGGGCTTGAGGACACGGACCCCTCATTCACACCTTTCCTTCCCTCCCACTGGCCTCCACAATGATGTTTCGTATTTATTGTGTGGTTAGTGTGTAGGATTGTACTTCCCGAAACAGGACTTGGCCCCACCTTGGCCCCTTCCGTCCATCAAAACCAGGCTACGCCACTGGACATCAGGTTATGAAGGGGTAGTGAAGACTATCTAAACCTTTCCCCCACCAGTTCAAAAACTCTCTCCTGCGCTAAACAAAATCGTCTGTAGGTACCAAGAACAATAAGCACGTCATCGACCTGAAGGAGTTAATGGCTGGATAGGCTTCTCTTTACCCTGCTCACCCACCTCGCCTCTGGTCATGATTTTAAATTCAAGTTGGCATGGGTTCTTGTCCTTTGTTTATAGGGTAGTTCATTCACCCTAACTAGTGGTGGTTTTCAAACAGTGTCAACTTATTTTCCGTAGATCAGCGGCAGTGTGAGGCAGTTCGACGACTCCACATGCTTTCTATGTCGGTAGTACTTCTTAGTGACAGTATATTAACCTTTAGTTAACTGCCGGAAAGGAAGAAGAAATAAACTGTCATCTTTCCCCTGGTTATGGTGATGGAAGCAGGGGACATGCTATGAAGTTTTGCATGATGGCAATGTAGTCTGTGGCATCTTTGTAACTTTTGCAACAGCAATTGCTATGAAGTATAATGTGTGAGCCTCAAATGCGACAGAGATAATAGTCTCATATCTAATACCCTGGTTTAGAATCACTCCGTCCTCCCTCCCCTCACCTTGTAATTTTTCCCCGCTCATATAGGCTGCTTGAAATTGGCATTTACCGCAAGGAAGTCTTCAAGTGATGAACCTCCCCCCCCCCCCCCCAGAGAGAGATCAGGAAGCGGACTTGGCAGGGACCAAATGGCGAAACAAAAAATGAGAGAGATTTCATTCTCGCTGACAAATTACATGCCGGTACAGTGAAAAACGTATCAGCACTGAACAGAGTAGGAGGAGACCGGGTCTAGCTGTTACATGTGCAAATTGTTACACCCTCAGTATCTCCGTAATTAGTCTATAGATGAGGGAGTGGTCGTCGCCATGTTATGCAGCTTTCATGCAAAGGTACAGCCTGAAGTGGTATCTTGGGTAAGCGCTAAAGGAAAAAAATAGATATCTTAACTGTCAAAAATTCTGTCCATGTTGTAAGTTATTTTAATATATTAATGTCACCTGTTGATGCAGCTGAGTCACCTGGTGTGTGGAACCATAAATGTGAAAAGGCTATGAAATCAGCAAAGGTTTATGGCGGTGGCGTCAGTTTTATATATATGAAATGGCCAAGTGTACAGAACACCAGTTGGGTTTTGTTGTTATGGGTCGGTTGTTACAGTATCAATTTACCCCATTCGAGAACAACTATGCTAAATTATCCCAATACTTTCAGGTAATCACTTCAACCATGCCTGGAATTACCCGTGGAAAACAGACAGCCATGGGGGTCAAACGAGTTATGGATAATAATCATATGAAAGTGTTGCAGATCAGTACAGTGTAGTGTAAAAGTAATTCTGTATATTGGTTAATGGACGGTGTGGGTAAAAGCAAACTTATGTAATCTAAGTGGTATCTGTCTTTATGTCAGCTTATCTGTCAGTCAATCTATCAATTTATCTACCTAATATATCGATCTGTATCTATCTGTCTGTCTCAAACTATCAATTTATTCCTTCATCTACATATCTCTATCAGTCAATCAGTCTGTCTGTATAAACCAAGCTATTTATATGTATCTCTCTGTCAGTCTCTCTCTAGCTATGAATAGTGAAAATGGAACAGGTGAGTGATTCATTGATGCTGGTGACGGTGGGGGAGTAACTGAATGATAGCAGTTGCACAGGTGAATGATTCAGTTACTGACAGAGGTTGTGATGAGTAACTGAATGCATGATAAAGATATAATTTGATTTTACTCACACACCATCCAATATGCCACTACGCCTATATTCACATGTTAATGACAATAGAATAATTGACATGTTTGGGTTCTGTAACATGCATATCTAATTACCCCGGGGTGCCTTACAAGCCCCGTATCTGGGGTAAATTGTGACGAATCATAAACCCTTAAGAAACCACATGACAAAAATGTCTTCGTTTATTTTGTCTATATCTATGACAAAAAGACATTTTTTCCAGTTTCCAGACAAAAAAAAAAAATCATTATACATTAACTTATGATGCAATGAGGGAAAAAAAAGTCACAACTAGACTCTCATTCTCTCGGAAGCGATCACAGAATGGCGAGAAGTGAAGCGGTACTGGATCTGTGAAGGAGTGGGAGAGGCTGATACGACGGACAAAGCTCAATCCTTGTAGCGGCGAGGGAGAGGCCAGCAGAATTTAACTTGTTAATTCAGAATAAACACAGACAGTTGGCGAATGAAGTACTGACACAGCGGAAATTAACGAAAACTTCACGGGAACAGTACATGAAGCAACTCTAGAAACAGGAGGAAGGAAACCATGAGACAACAGCAGCAAACTCCCAGAGAATACAAAGGAACTTCAATACAAGTTGTATGACTAAGAACAAGGATAGATCTTTATGAAACGGACTAAAGATAACTATCATCAAGAAGCAAAATGAAGGTATATGGAAGATTGATACGAACAGAACTGCGGAAATGAAAAAAAAAAAAAAGCAAAGGAGGAAGTTTGAAGGCAATCAAGTGTAGGCTTGGTGGCATCCTATAGGAAGAAACCAAATATTTTCTCTCAGACTCTGATGGAGAAGTAACAAAGAACAGAGATGAAGTGGTCAAAATAGCAGAATAATGGTTCCTGTGTGAGGGACTGTGCTGGAAGGGTACTAGGCGTATCGCCTTCCGCCTAACGGATCATAGTTGCGAAGCTCAGGGGTCACTACCCCGGGGCCCTTTTACTTTCGAAACTGCCCAACTCCGACCTACACTGAGCTTGGCGCTAATGGGTTAATTATCATTAAAGGTTTGTATTTAGCACATCCATGAAGAAGTCAAGTACATCCCGGTACAGGCATTACAAATATTCATCATCATCATTATCATCATCTAGATCTCCCGTCCCATCCTGGGGTGGGGTTAGTCAGAGTCCAAGAAGCTAGAAAAAATGCCGGTACTTAATAGAATGGGATAAAATTTGGACACCTGAATGGGTCACACTCCCATTCACAGGTAATGGCTAAGATACTCGTAGATATTTCTAGTTGGCTGGGCAAGGACGAATGCATAGGCAATGCCAGCAGATAATATATGATTTAAAACTAATAAAATAACATTATTGTACGTTTTGACATAATATACAGGTAACTTGTAGTCAGAGTGACGACAAGTTGAGCTAGTCCATCCCAGGGCATTTTAATGCCATGTGTATAGTGTAATGGGGTGTATAAAAGCCCGCGTTGCCCAAAGTGGGGCTCCTCTCTTTGGCTCAGTGGTACGGTGCGCGCGATTCATGCGCGAGGGCCTGTGTTCGAACCTCGGCCAGGACAGTGATTAATTTATTCAGTTTCATTTCAATCATTACATTGGTCGGCAGCAGTGTGGGATGTGAGGTAAGGGCCATGAGGGTTATATGTCGTGTTGACAGCCTTACATCCCGGTGGTGGCCTCCAATGCTATGCTACCATGTGGGAGAGCGAAACTGACCAAATTAATCACTAGGGGGAGAAAAGAGTGATGTAAGGGGTGTATAAAAGCCCGCGTTGCCCAAAGTTGGGATCCTCTCTTTGGCTCAGTGGTAACATGCGCGCGATACAAGCGCGGGGGCCTGAGTTCGAATCTCGGCCAGAACAGTGATTAATTTATTCAGTTTCATTCCAGTTATTACAATAGTAAAAAAAAAAAAAAAAAGTGCATAGTTTGATATGCAAAAATATAATAGTGTGCCAATAAATTAGAGAGGCTTTACACTTTCTTTGAATGTACTTTTAAAGAAAACGTAGCTTGAGGTATAATATCTCTGCAAGAGCACTGAACCCCTTCCCTACTGTGGCGTCTTCCTTGACTGAATAGAACTTGTAAATAGCAAAAATGAAGTAGAAAAGGGTCTCGCCGGGTTCAGAGGTAATGTTCTGAGCTGTATTACTGAGAAATTAGCAAGATCGTTGTTTTCTTCCAGTCTGGTAAGACTTATTTTAAAATGCTGACAGCAGAAGCAGGTAAGACGTTAGTCTTTCGTAAATACATCAGGCAAACACTACTGATTCTTCCTCTGCTAACCAAGATTTTTAAAAGTATTGGTGGCTGCCTTTTCTTCCATACTCACCTGTTTTAGAGTTAGGGCAGCCTAATGGCAGGAGACAGGGTGGCATGGAGGCGATGTTATAGTACAGCCATCCCTTCCTGGATTACGGCGTCTGGTTATACAAATTGTGTGCTGATCACCATTATGAACTGATAGAAAAAAATACAAATAATAAGTGA
>JAGKTI010023285.1:0-14875 GCA_018397915.1 Birgus latro
CATTTACCGCTTCACCACATGAGATATTCCCAAAACAGTAAATCTGGCTAATGGTAGGAATAATAACGTATAATAGACCTGCATTGTTTGAAGGCGTTAATTTTTGTTACAACGCTGATAGCAATAATACTTAACCGTGTTGCTGCACAGGGTTTACCAGAGACGAATTCATTCGTGCGACGTCAACAGGAATAAAATACAAAGTTGTTATATCACGGCTAAAGGGTTAATGTTCACGGATGTACTGTGAAACTGACAGAGTTTAATTTCAGGCTCTGGACAAAATTAACTTCTTCAGGTCATGAAGTCTTGTAAAGTGCCAGGGAGTGAAATTTACCCTCAGTTATGTTTGGAAATGGTCGGCCCGGCCAGACCCGGCTCGACGCAACAATCTGGCTAAGCAGAAGCTAATAGCTTCTCTCGTATGCGAAATCTATCTATCTATCTATATACCTAGGCTGCTTCCCCCAAGAAAAGGGAGGTAGCCGAGACAGGTCAACACACTACCAATTTACTCATCCATTCATACACATTCATTCGCATCTTTGCCCCAAAGGGGAGAAGGGACAGATCCTCACCGCACCACACCGCACGTGGGTCAACCACGCAGTGCAGTCAGTGACATCCGCAGCAGGGCCCGACAGCAAAGCTGGTTTACCCCTGCCTCATCATAATGGATCCAGCCCCTAACCTGCACCTGACCTGATCAGCTGATCAGACAAAATGCAGGAGAATATCCCCTCAGGGCTGCGTCATCGCGTCATCATTTATTCATACACAATTTCTCTCCATTCATTTCTATCACGCACAGCCACTCTTCCTTGCTCAACAGACAACCCTCTCGCATCCAACGCTCTCTTCACACTTTCCATCCATCCTATTCGTGGTCTTCCTCTCAGCCTTACACCTCTCACATCAGATCTAGTTATCTTTTTCACCAATCGCTCATTATCCATTCTCTCCATATGCCCAAACCATCGCAACACCCTCTGTTCAACTCGATCAGCCATCTCCCGAACAATTCCAGTCCTCCTTCGCACTTCATCATTTCTCACTCGATCCATACGCGTCACTCCACACATACTCCTCAGACACCTCATCTCCATTACATTCAAACTTTTCCTCTCTGCTACACCCATATTCCATGTTTCAGCCCCATATAATGCAGTCGGTACCACAACACCCTCATACAGCCTTCTCTTTACATCCATTCTGAGTGAACGACATCCAAACACTTTTTTCATTCCTCCTAGCACCTTTCCAACTTCATTCATTCTAAACTTCACCTCTGCATCTATTCTTCCATCCGCAGCAACATGTGACCCTAAATACTTAAAACACTCAACCTCCTCAAGCAACTCACCATTCAAAACTATATTCATCCTCCTACCATCTATCAACCTCGTACACTTCATCACTTTACTCTTATTCTCATTTATTTTCAGTTTCCTCCTTTCATACGCCCTTCCAAACTCCTCTACCAACTGTCTCAATCTCTCCTCTGAATCAGCCACCAGTGCAGTATCATCCGCAAACAGCAGCTGCTTCAGATTCCACTCTCTACCATCATTCACCAGACTCAGTCCTCCATCTAACACTCTTGCATTCACCTCCCTTACAACACCATCCATATAAATATTAAACAACCAAGGCGACATCACACATCCCTGCCGCAGCCCCACTCTCACGGGAAACCAATCACTCACAGTATTTCCCACTCTTACACACGCTCTACTGTTTACATAAAAACTTTTCACTCCTTTTAGTAACCTGCCATCAAGCCCATTCAATCTTAAAACATTCCACAAAGCCTCCCTATCAATTCTATCATATGTTTTCTCTAAATCCATGAATGCCCAAAACACATCCTTACCTTTCGCTAAATACTTTTCACACACCTGTCTCACAGCAAACACCTGATCCACACATCCCCTCCCTCTCCTAAAGCCACACTGCTCATCACCAATCACTCCATCAAGCCCATTCAATCTTAAAACATTCCACAAAGCCTCCCTATCAATTCTATCATATGCTTTCTCTAAATCCATGAATGCCCAAAACACATCCTTACCTTTCGCTAAATACTTTTCACACACCTGTCTCACAGCAAACACCTGATCCACACATCCCCTCCCTCTCCTAAAGCCACACTGCTCATCACCAATCGCTCCCTCTGTACCCTCTCTAACTCTCTTAATTAACACTCTACCATACACCTTACCTACCACACTCAACAGACTTATACCTCTAAAGCTAGTACATTCATACTTATCACCCTTACCTTTATACAATGGGACCACACAAGCACTTGCCCAGTCAACTGGCACCATACCTTGCACAAAGCACACATTCAACAATCTTACTAACCAGTCAACAATAGTTGCTCCACCACATTTCAGGCATTCCACAGCACACCCATCCATACCTGCAGCTTTCCCTGTTTTCATCTGCTTTACTGCCTCTTGCACTTCCTCCATCGTGATCAAGGATTCATTCAACTCTCCCAACACATCTATTCCTTGCACCCTTCCATCTACCACAATCTCAGCCTCCCTTTCCTCCTCTACATTCAACAATCTTTCAAAGTACTCCGCCCATCTCTTCCTTACTGCATCCATCTCAATTAACATCCTTCCATCCTCTGCTTTTACTCGCTCCTTCTTCCCAGACTCTCCCTTTCGCACCCTTTTCACCTCCTTCCAAAACATTTTCTTATTCTCCTGAAAATTCTCAGTCATCCGCCTACCCCACCTCTCATCTGCTGCCACTTTAGCACCACGCACAACCATTCTCGCCCTATTCCTCTTTTCCTTATACCTCTCATATGACACCTCATCCCTCCTCTGCAACCACACTTCATATGCATGTCTCTTCTCACCCACAGCCATACTTACTTCCTCGCACCACCATTCACTTCCCTTCCTTACACCACCACCCACTCGTCTCACACCACACACCTCTTCTGCATGCCCCACCACAGCACTCTTAAACAACTGTCATTCCTCCTCCACACTGCCACTCTCCTGATCTTTCACTGCATTCCACTGATCTCTCAATTTCTCCTGATACTCTATCATTTTCTCTCTTTTATCCAACTCACTCACTTTCAAAACCTCCCTGCCACACCTAACTCTCCTAGCTCTCACCCATCTCTTACCTACTCTCAACTTTCCCTCCACCAGGTAGTGGTCAGACATACCTCCACCCTCCCCTCTCAAAACTCTCACATCCAACAATCTTCCTATTACATTCCTGGAAACAACCACATAGTCCATCAATGCTCTGTCAACAACCCTTCCACCCTCCTGTCTCACCCATGTATACTTATAAATATCTTTCTTTTCAAACAAGGTATTTCCAATCACCATCTCTCGCTCAACACACACACCTATCATTCGTTCCCCATTTTCATTTCTTCCAGGCACACCATGCATACCAACTACACCTTCAACTGCTACATTTCCCACTCTAGCATTCAGATCCCCCATTACCACATTCACATTTGCTCCAAAGCTCTGCAAACACTCATCAATATCATTCCAGAAAGACTCCATCTCTACTTCATCCCTTTCACTACCAGGCCCATATGCACTCACAAATACCCACAACTCACGTTCAAATTTCGCTTTCACCCACATCAGTCTCGATGACACCTCTTTCCATTCAATCACACACTGCTGTACTTCTGGGCTCACTAACAAGGCCACACCTTCTCTTGCCCTTCCTCTATCAACACCTGACAATCTTCCATTCACACTTCCAAACGTAGACTCACCTTTCCCTTTCATCTTTGTTTCACTCAAAGCTAACACATCCAACTTTCTTCTCACAAACATTCTCCCAATCTCCTCCCTTTTAGCCTCAATCGTACTACAACCACGCACATTCACAGACCCAAACTTCAGGGTACGGGGATAACTCGATCCCCCATCCCTTTCTCTGGCCTGTCTCTTTTTAGGAACTAAAAAACAGAGGAGGGGGTCCCTAGTCCCCTCACCCCGCCCCTTTTAGTCGCCTTTTACGACACGCAGGGAATACGGTGGCGGAATTCTTCCTAACACAATCTGGCCGCAGAGTAGTAGTACCACCCATAATGCGGCCAGATTATGTTCCCCCCGCCACAGGGGGGAGTTGAAAATCTTTCTGCATGTGATACATGCATTCAATAAATTTCCTTTTCACACCGTAATGGCGGTGGAACTTTTGTAATCTCGTGTTTTCCACGGAAGTTTTGTGACCTCAATCGCTGAACGCCTCAGTTATCAAATCTAACTAAAGCAGGTTTTCCGTCGAAACACTGTGTTTTTGGCATCAAGTGCAGCAATTAAGTATCACAGACTCTGCCTATAATTATATACCGGAGGGATATTGTGATAACATAGTGGTCGCTCGCTCGTCAGTCGTTCACAAATAACACTTCGCTGGTATTATTTTCTCCCGATTATTTTCACAGCTTCTTGTTCATTCACTTAGCAGACACCCTCGTTGTGAAGGCGCTACTGATGTATACGTCAAACCCTTCCTGCAGGAAAAAGTTTCTTCAAAGATGAATGAAATTGTCTGTGCGCCAAAAGATTAAGTCTTCAGTAAGCCTTCCAGGACTCTGTGATGGTTCATGTTGCCGCGGGGATGGTTTTATTTATGTTAGGATCAGACCATAATCGTCTAAGGGTTAAAAACAGTCCCCAGTAACCCTTCCAGGACGTGGTAGACTTTAACTATTTTATTTGTGTTACCGCCAGGTGATTATATTCCACTCAGGAGTGGCCTATCGTCGTCTGAAGGTTATCATTCATCCTGTTGTAGAAGTAGAGTGTGAGGACAGGCAGGTTACAGGCATAAGGATACGGGCAGATTTATACATCGTTAGCGAAGGACATTTTGTGACACGTCCTATCTTAAGGATCTGTTATGTTTATTAAACTTTCCTATCGGTAATGAATATCATTTTTATTATTGCTTTTTATTTCTTATATGCAAATGGCATTACTAACACACAGGAAGAATCTTAAGACTAATAGCTGGAATAGGTTGCTGAGGATGAGGTGTTACAATACTTTCCAAGCTTATACTAAACAGAGAAACAGTACCAACCAATCTCATTTTATACCCATTCAAGGTGTAGGGTTCCGAGGCTAGGCTACCGCAGTGCACTACGAGTACATATACGGCCAGATGACCAGACTATTTCCCTTGGTGGCATTACACGATGGAAAAGCCTCCAGTCACCTCTTGGGGATTGAACCCATGCAGGGCCGTCACTCCGACTGGGGCATATTAGTGTGAGAGAAAGTCTTCTTCACTCTGAGCACCTCATTTTTACTATATTCTTGCACACTTCACATGATTTTGTTCAGCCTTGGAGAGGTTTTTACAACGAGAAACTTACATATTTTTTCGTAAACACTTTCATAACAAGAGCTTTTCCCTAAAGTGACTAAAAATTATCTAAAGCAAGAAGAATACAATAAAACTTGGGACATGGTATTCAAGGTGTTAAGGCTTGCCCACTCTGCTACATCTCAGAGGCATGACGGTGTGGCTTGATACTGGCTCTGCCCTACTGGTCCACCACAACCATCAATTCAACTATTCTGTCTCTTTTTTTCACTCTCTTTTTTCTTCCTCTTCTGGTGGCAAGACTTTGTGAACTGGGGGGTTTAGGTTCAGCCTTTCTTAACCTTTCAGTGCAAGACTTTTCTCACATGCTGAATTAAATCACATAATGCTAACGAGAACAGTAGGAAGAATACGTGGTCTCAGTGAAGGTGTTAACCCACTGAATCTCGTGACGTATTTCTTGCTTTATTCTTTCTATCTCCGGGCGTTTGTGTTCAGGTTACCAGATACTTTTTCACCGGGAAAAATTAGGTAGAAGCTTGGTTAATCCACTCACTACCAGGGGATAGCCTTTCTCATTTCCATCCATTTCTAATAAACCTTTGTTAGGTCTTTGCAGAATTAGCTTATTTTTCCAACAGAGGTCTTCGTCATTTGCTAATAGGTCTTCTGTTGTTAATACTTCCTATGTACTTCATCGTACAGTAAGACGTCAGCGTACTGAAGGTGTTAAGGGAGTGGTAGCGGGGTTGGTACTGGCTCTGCCCTGATGCTTGGGTCTGGGTTCCATCAAGGGTCCGCCACTTCCAATTTCTTTCCTTTCTTCGTTAAGATGTATATTTTTTGCGTATTTGAGTCCAAATAATCTGATGTCAGCTGCAGTAACATATAACGTTCTTAACTCCTTCAATCCGTGACGTATATTTTAGTTTATGTTTGCTGCGCTTCAGTCGATTTTATTTTGCTTCGGAGAGACTTTTGGAACTGGAGGGGTGACACAGCCTTCAGTAACCCCTTCAGTACAAGACATCTTTTTTGAGTTGAATAAAATCAACTGGATAGAGAATTTAAAAAATAAAAACTGGTCATTGTTCTGGAAGGGTTTATTTTTGTTAACGTTAATATATATACAGTATATATATATTTTTTTACCCCTTCAGCCAGAGGACTTATATTTTAGTCGTATTCTTGCCATCTCCAGGCGAATTTATTCAGGTTACGAGGGGCTTTTCCTACTGGAGGCCTCTTCATTATATCGTTTAATAAGAGAGGCCTTCCCTAAGTTGAATAAAACCGTCTGTAGGCAGCAACAGAAAATCAATAAAATAAGTCATCATAGTGAAGGTGTTAAGGGAGGGTCGGCGGAGGTGGTGCTGGAGATGGCAAGAATAAAATATGAATACGTCATCGGAGTGAAGGGGTTAATTATATTTCTTAATTATAACTTAATCTTGCTGCCTCCCGACGATTTTGTTGAATATGACCAAACCATTTGTAGTGACGGGCTTGAAAAACATCCGTCAGTCCTTTCCCTGCCTGACCTGCTTCCTGAAACCAATGCGATTCTTTTTTTTTTTATCTTTCACTCTGTTTAGTCATTTCTTAAGGTTTATATTGGTCCCTCTACACATTTTTATTTACTTTAAGGTAGATTTGTATTCTGGGGTAAAGTAAAGCTGCAGAAATTCAGCAGGTGGTACCAATAAGAGAATATAAAACAGTGTCGGTGCAGAAGGTGTTGTATCGTTGTATCCTTATGTCAGAGCCTTGCTTCCCCTTCCCCCCCCCCTCTCTCTCTCTCTCTGTCAGGACTCTAAATTATCATAATATTGCACCATGCATGGTAGCTGGGAGCATGGATGTGTAGTCGAAAGGCTGAATGAAAGTCAAGCTAGGGGTGGAAAGGAAATGTCGTTTCCAGTTTCTCGGAGGAATGCCATTCTGCACCTCGTAACATACACACATACAGGCTTCTAGAAGATTCGACAACAGTATCGTCCACGTGACATAGCTCTCCTATCCAAGAGAGAAAGAATTAAGGTGCAGACAAGAGAGAGACAGGAGCGAGATGCTGTCTAGAGAGATCGAGGAACTCGATAGGAGAGCAAAGGGGCAGGTTGAGAGTTAGCAAGCAGGACGCACTCACATATTACACTCGTGTGTGATAGACTCTAGTTAATACTTTCAAGAGAATAACACTATAAATAGTCTTATACTCATCTTTACCTCTCCTCTCATTATATATATATCAAGGCCCAGCAGTCCTCCTACATACCATACACCTCTACATGTCACCACTTCGGCGCTAACACCCACCGTCCATATTGAATACATGCTTGGGCTGTGTCATACAGGACTGGTGTACTGGTATTAGCGAGGGTATTTTTACGACATGTCGGCGGGTCTTCTGGTAGATCAGTAAAGCCTGATTTGATGAAATTCAAATCCTTAAACTGTTCCCTGCCCCAGCGGGGATTTGAACCTGGGTCCGTCGGGACTGCAGGCCACCTCTCTACCGATTTCGCCACCGCTAAGGTTATCTACTTAGAAAATCTACTCACGGTTAACTACTACTCGTCTACAAGTACAGTATACGCATACGAGTCCTACAAAACTTACTACAAGCTCTACAAATTTTCTACATCTCTCTCTCTCTCTGCGATTTTTTAGACAGTTGGCTGCTATGTGAATGAAATTATCTGCATTTAGCTTCAGGGCCTAAAATCAAAGTAACCCCATTGATCCGATGTGGTATTTTCTACTACTTTCCTGGCCTCAGTACTAGCAAGGCATGTGGGCCTAATGAAGTCCCTCCTGTTCTCCTCAAAAACTGTGCTTCAGTGCTTGCACCCTGCCTGGGTGGGCTCTTTTGCCTTTGTCTGTCAACTTGTACCTTTCCTTCTTGCTCGAAATTTGCTCTCATTCAGCCAGTCCCAAACAAGGGTGACCATTCCCAACACTCTAATTATCGTCCAGTTGCTTTAACATCCTGTGTCTCAAAAGTTTTCGAGTCAATTCTTAACAAAAAAATCTTAAAGCATCTTTCCTGTCACAACCTTCTTTCTGATCTTCAGTATGGGTTCCGTCAGGGATGCTCCACTGGCGATCTTCTCACCTACCTTTCAGACTCCTGATCATCCTCCTTTCGGGACTTTGGCTAAAGCTTTGCCATTGCACTTGACATCTCAAAGGCTTTCGATCGAGTCTGGCATGGGTCTCTGATTCCCAAACTGCCCTCCTACGGTTTCTATCCTTCTATCTGTGCCTTCGTCTCTAGCTTCCTTTCTGGTCGTTCTGTGGCCGCTGTTGTGGACGGCCATTGTTCTTCTCCTAGACCTGTCAGCAGTGGTGTTCCTCAGGGCTCTGTCTTATCACCAGCACTCTTCCTTTTGATCATCAGTGACCTGCTGAGCTGTACATCTGGCCCTATCCACTCATATGCTGATGATTCCACCCTTCACCTTTCCATTCGGTTTCCGCAACGTCCGTCTCAGCAGTTACTTCAACAAAAAAGGGATGAGGCTATGACACACCTAATATCTGACTTGGCTCGTATCTCTGATTGGGGTAAACTTGTTATTTTTAATGCATCAAAAACTCAGTTCTTACACTTATCAACCCGACAAAATCTTCCCCAGGATTACGCACTAATGTTTAATAATGTCCAGCTCAGTCCTGCATCATCCTTGAAAATGCTTGGGGTTTCATTCTCTCGGGATCTGTCTTGGAAAGAACATATTACATCTCTTGTGAAATCTGCTTCCTAGAGATTAGGTGTGCTTACCCGACTCCGAACTTTCTTTGCCCCTGCACAGTTGTTGACCTTGTGCACGGGTTTTATTCGCCCATGTACTGAGTACAACTCTCATGTGTGGGGAGGCTCCCCACATGCAGCTCCTCTCAATAGGGTGGAGTCAAAGGCTTTTTGTCTCATTAACTCTCCTCCTCTTACTGATTCCCTTCAACCTTTGTCTCTTCGCCGCACTGTTGCATCTTTATCTCTTCTATCGCTGCTTCAACGGTCACTGTTCCTCTGAACTGTCTGCTTGCATCCCTCCACCTCTACGACGGGCACGTAGTACCCGTCTAGCAAACAAACTTTCATCCCTTTTCTGTCCAGCTTTCTAATGCAAGAGTTAACCGTTACTCCCAGTCCTTCATTTATGCAACTGGTCAACTTTGGAACCGTCTTCGTCTATCTGTATTCCCTACTTCCTATGATCTCCAGTCTTTCAAATGCAGTGTGTCCAGGCATCTCGAAATAAATGGATCTTGAATTTGGCTCTCTTTCATATTGTTTTTGTTTTTTCTTGGAAGGAACAGCATGCGGGCCCATGGCCTTTGGTTCCTTCTTCCTTGCATTAAAAAAAAAAAAAATGAAGACAGACATATTTTTAAAGGTTAGGACAGACTTTTCCAACAGCAGAGAATCGATGTAGTTTCCGTCCTCCCCTATAGAATCACGCGGGACTCGTAAGTTAAGCATAATTGTGTGTAACCGCAGGAATATACTACAAAAGGACGTGAGTGTATTGAAGGTGGTACTGGCTCTACCCTCATGCTGTTGCACCGATTTCCAACCGTCTATGCTAACTCCCTTTTTTCTCCTTTTCCATTTCTTTTCTAGGATTTTCTAATATTTACATTTAAGTATAGTCTCTCATATATTTTCTGAGATAACAGAAAAAGTTTACCCATTCATTAGGGTGACGTTGCTTTATGTTTTACTGTTGCTCCCTCCAGAGGATTATGTTCAGCTTTAGAGACCGGGAGGGGTAAGATATAGTCTTCATTTACCGCTTCACCACAAGAGATATTCCCAAAGTAGAGTTAAATTGGCTGATGCTAGGGACAATAAAGAATAAAAGACATGCTCTGACTGAAGGGGTTAATTCTTGTTGACAACGCTGATGGCAATAGTACTTTACCATGTTGCTGCAGTGGGTTTACCAGAGATGAATTTATTCGAGTGATGTCAACAGGAATAAAACACAAAGTGGTTACATCGTGGCAAAAGGGTTAATGTGCACGGATGTACTCTACAATAGGCAGAGATTAATTTCAGCCTCAGGACAAAGTTCAGTAGGCTACTTCAGGCCCAGGGCGTCTTTTGTATTTTATTGTAGCTAACGTCAGACAAATCTATTAAGCTCAAGAGACACCCACAGTAGAGAAGAGGCTACAGAAGTTTGTATTTAGGCCGTGGATCTCTAAAAACTCTTTAGTGTGAATAAAATCGCCTGAAGGAGGGAAGAACACAATAAACCCTTGGAAAGGCTTAAGAAAAACAGCACAGACGCTAATAATTAAATACCAAAACACAATAACTGAAGATGCTGACGATGATCGAGAATTTCTTC
This sequence comes from Birgus latro, assembly GCA_018397915.1. Classification (NCBI taxonomy): domain Eukaryota; kingdom Metazoa; phylum Arthropoda; class Malacostraca; order Decapoda; family Coenobitidae; genus Birgus; species Birgus latro. The sequence continues at coordinate 10,701 of JAGKTI010023285.1, forward strand.
ACCATGATGCTGCAGTCAGTTTCTTTGCGTTATTAAAATCCTCTGACGTTAACATCATTATAATACTGAGTTCATATACCCTGGTTGATGATTTAATCCAGTATTGCTTCCCGGGAGGTTTGAGGGCCTGAGGCTAGGCTGCCGTGTTTCAGTACATTTATGGCAAGACCATCAGCGTACCTTTATTGGCGGCATTACGTGACCAAGCTCAAGAGAGTCGAACTCATGCAATTCCGTCATTCCTACTGTGGTATATAAGTATGAAAGAAACGTTAAAACTTCCCCAGTATGCTCCATCTTTGCGACTGTGGCATATTAGTGTGAGAGACACATTAAGGCTTCCCCACTCTGCTACATCTTTGTGACTGTGGCATATTAGTGTGAGAGACACATTGTCAGGGGAAAATGAGAGTTTGCTCTGGCGAGGTCGCCAGATGTCAGGGGAAAATGAGACTTTTACTCTGACGTGTCGCCAGATGTCAGGGGAAATTTAAGTATTCCCAAGAAATAATGAATTATTGTATAACTGGTATACAATGTATAGCTAAGTGTGCTATGTCAATTCTCTAGGGTCGAGAATTACAAACTTCCTCAACGGCACGCAGCAGAGCTGCAATATTGAGCTGCAATATTGTACCGTTGGCCTACGAGAAAGTTTCTTCTTCCCCCCCCAACAATCAAAAAAAAAAAAATAATAATAATAATAACAACAGGCTCTTGGCTGAGCCAAACTCCCAGCTAGCACAACGGATTTAGAGAGTGATGTTAAAGCTGGCCTAAGTACCGGCCGTGATTTAATTCAAAAGTTGTGCTAACGCAGAGTAGCAAACTGTATTAAATAACAGAGTGGAGTAATTAAACACAGTTAATAACTTTAACAAAGCTCAAGAAAAGAACTGTGATTTTATTAATTACAAAGTAATGAATTTACGTTACATGAAATTCAAATCAAATAAAGGAATGCACTCACTCGCTCAAACACTCAGATAACGGCTAAATATTTCAAAAATCTTAGCCTAGGAAAAAACCAGAAAATACTGATCGGTATGGATGAAACAGAGCTGCTGTGACGATCACCAAAGTGGGTGGGGCTGCAGGAGACACGCCAATACAAGCTGAAATCTGAAAAACGCTAGAAAAGCACAGAGCCTAGAGAGGCGTCCCGCGTCTCGCCGTGTCTACAGTCAAACTGAGCTCCCATTCAAATCGGCGGCGCGACGAGCGTGGGAGATGCGCGCGCCGGCGTGTAACGGCTAACGCGCCAACAGACAATTGAAATTTACGGGACGATGTCACGACTCACTCAACACAACGTTACAATGTAGAAAATTCGTGACACACATTAAGGCTTCCCCACTCTGCTACATCTTTGTGACTGTGGCATATTAGTGTGTGAGACACATCTAGGCTTCCCCACTCTGCTACATCTTTGTGACTGTGGCATATTAGTGTGAGAGACTCATTAAGGCTTCCCCACTCTGCTACATCTTTGTGACTGTGGCATATTAGTGTGTGAGACACATTAAGGCTTCCCCACTCTGCTACATCTTTGTGACTGTGGCGTATTAGTGTGAGAGACACATTAAGGCTTCACCACTCTGCTACATCTTTGTGACTGTGGCATATTAGTGTGAGAGACACATTAACGCTTCACCACTCTGCTGCATCTCAGAGGCTTCACGGTGTGGCTTGACACTGGCTCTACCCTTGTGTAGTGGGAGAAGGATCGCGCCAGCCATCTGCTTCGTTGACTCGTATTTTTTTTAGTTTGGGAAGGTCACTAACACCTACTAAGCGACTGAATTCTGGATATGGCAGGTTAATATCCTCTTATACGTAATTCATATAGACCAGTGGTTCTTAACCTGGAGGGCGTGAGTAAATTCCAAAGGGGGCGCGAACCAGGGGGAAAAAGTAGGAATTTCTCTAATTACATTTGTAGTTCTCTTAACAAGAGCATGGCCAATATGAACATGATTATGAAAGAATTACAAAACATGCTTGGACAGATTTATGAACTACAAGAAGAAGTAGCAATACTTCTACAGATTCACAGCAGAGACAGATCTCCATGACAAGTTCCAGTCTGAAGGTTTTCTGCTATCTCTAGCTTACCTGGTGGACATCTTCGAAGCGCTGAATGCAATTAACCTTAAACTACAAGAGAAAACATCATCATCATGCACCACGACACCATTCGAGCCTTCAAGGCCAAACTCGACCTCTGGAAATGCCGAATTCAGGATGGAAATACAGCCAGTGTTAGTAACTTAGATTCTGCTTTCATTCACAGTTACCTTGAATCTGTTAAAAAAAAAAATCACTTATCTGACTTGGAAGCAGAATTAACCATATATAGATGAGAAGCGTGACGCCTGGAAATTCATCAGGAACCCATTTCAATGTGCAGTAGCTGATGTTTCGGATAAAGTGCAAGAGTATTTTCTTAGCTGAGGAAGGCTTCAAAGAACTTGAGACGTTCTGGGTCAAGTACCTTCCTGTCTACACTCTGATCTCACATCAAGCTCTTCGGATTCTGACAATGTTTGGATCGATGTATCTTTGTGAAACTGCATTTTCCATGCTCACTGCAGTCAAGACGAAGTACAGAAACCGGCTGAACGTTGAAGGGGACTTACCTTGTCCACTGTCTGCCATTCGACCACACATTCAAGATCAGGTAGCTAAGAAGCAGACTCTAGTATCTCATTAACTTAGTAAGAAAGTAACCTCATTAAATATGCTGGGTATATTGTTTGCACAGAGTTCATGCTCAATAAAATGACTAAAAACACCCTTTATTAAAGTTTTTCCTTAAAATCTGGGAGGGAATTTTATCAATTTGGTTGAAGATGCGTGGGGGGCGTGGAGGGAAGGACCAACTGCTAGAGGGGGCGTGGTAGCAAAATGGTTAAGAACCACAGATATAGACTGTCGTTACTTTAATAGAAATTATGTACAAGACAATAGAACAATCAGACAAGTGTATTCAGCTCAGGCAGAGATATCAGGCTGGCAAGTGGTTATTCAGTGTTTTTTCTCGCCCCGTCACTACAAACTTTATCATCGTTATCAACAAAATCCTCTCGACGTACCAGAATAAAAAAATCCGTCATAGGATGAAAGCCTTCAACCTGCTGACGTTTTTTATATTTCATTAGTACCGTCTTCACTCAACTGTATTCACCATAGGATAGGAAATATCCACCTGGAATGGTTAGATATGACCTTCATAAACCCTCTTACTATTAAACCTATTCCCTGAGCTAAAGGAAATCGTCTATTGCCAGCAAGAACAATTTTAAAAATACGTCTTGGGAGTGAAGTAGTTAACCCATTGAATGTGATGCATTTCTTAGTTCACTGTCTGTACCTTCGGGTGATTTTATTCAGATTACAATTGACTTTACTGAACTGAAAGCCTAGCAAACAGGTTTCATCATCTTTCTCTCTACTAGGGCCTCTCCCAAGTTGAACAGACCGTCGGGTAGCATCAACAGTTAACTAAACTGGACGTCAGCGTAATGAAGGCGTTAAAGGAGTGGCAGAGGAGTTGGTACCCGCTCTGCCCTGAAACTGGGGCAATGGGTTCCAGCCACAAGACCCACCTCCCTTTTTTTTTTCCTCTCTCTCTCTCGTAATGCATGTACTCTTAGAAGGAATTATCTGATGTCACCTTCAGTGACATACAACCTCCGTAACCCTTTGAATCCCGGGACGTATATAGGAGTTTGTTTTAGCAACCAACAGTCGATTATGTTTTGCCCTTGACAGAATTTTCTGACAAGAGGGATTAGATACAGCCTTCAGTAACCTCTTTACAAGAGACCGTCCTTGAAGGAAGCAAGAAACATACAATAAAAAGAGACCACCGTACTGAAGAGGTTAATTTTAGTTACTAACGCTGATAGAGACAGTTTATAACCCCTTCAGCCTGAGGACGTATATGTTAAACTTATTCTTGTCATGGCCAGATTAATTTATTCAGGTTTGGAGGGACTTGCCAAACTGGAGGGGTTAGATATAGCCTTCATTAACCCTTCCCTGACATGAATAAAATCGTCTGGAGGCAGCAACAAACACTAAGTAGCCATATTGAAGGTGTTAAGGGAGTGTCGGCGGCGTAAATACAGGCGGTGTCAAAAATACAATATAAATACGCCATCGGGTTGAAG
>JAGKTI010023286.1:3357-14875 GCA_018397915.1 Birgus latro
ATAAAAAAATAAGGTTTACAAATATATCCACCACATCACCTCCGACTAAGGTTAATGAGATATGCACATCTGTTTGTTTTATGTGATTTTGGACCCACCATACTTTTACTATAATACATCTGTATCATTGTTATATAAGTTACTACCATAAATTTTTAAAGTAAGTTGCCTACCTCTGTTGAATAGTGGTCAGAGCTTATCAAAATAAAACCTGTACTGAATAATAATACAGTAATGATATTTTTCTTCTTAAAGCTTTCAAAAACCTTCCTAGACTGTATGAAGGTGACATTTTACAAGTAGCTGAGCAGACAGAATTGCAACATTATGACAACTCACAAAATGGGGAACACCAAATATCTTTTTTAAAGAGTTTGAATATGCAATCTCAAATGTTTGAAACATCCGGGAACTAAGGATTTCTTTAACCCTTTGGCCACGACCTATTATTTCTTGGTCATTCCCCTGGATGCAGCTCAACCCCTACACGCCGGTTGACGTGTATAGCCGTCACGATTTTGGGCATGGAGCAATGTCAGTTGATGGTTGATATGCATAGCCACATATGAAAAAGTTACTACATGACAGTATTGTGATACCAACTCTAATGTATGGAAGTGAAGCTTGGACCTTGTTGGAGGGACAGAAGACAAGACTGAGAGCAATGGAAATGAGTTATTTAAGTGGAGCATGTGGAGTCACGTGGAGAGACAGACTGACAAATGAGGAAGTGAAGGAACATTTTGGTGTGGATGTGGATGTGACAGGAAGCATTAGGAGAAACATATTGAGGTGGTTTGTCCATGTGGAGAGGATGGAGAATGAGAGACTGATGAGGATAGTGTTAATGAGGTGGAGGGGGGGAGAGGAAGGGGGAGGCCAAGGATGAGATGGAGGGATGGAGTAGAGAGGTATATGAGAGTGGGGGGGGGTGAGCTGGGAGCAGGGCAGTGAAATGGCAGGGGACAGGGCGACTTGAGGTGATTTGTTTGTGGCCACCCCTTATGGGATTAAAGCGTCTGGCAATAGATAGATAGATAGTCTTTGAACCTTAACTTATCCTTACTCATTGATGGGACCACCTGGAGATGTGGGGATACGTTCATTTGAAAGAGAAAAAGTTGGTGAGTCTTATGCAACTTTATGTTTTTCACTAGCTGTTATAGTTTGGCAGATATTAGGGTTTGAAGTAATGGTATTTTTTTCTGAAATAAAGAAATCCCCCGTAGGGAGAAGCATGCGACATCAGAAAACCCCTGGCATGTAAGGGTTAAGTCCTTAAAAAATGAAAGTGCTATTAATACCTTTGTTGCTACTTTTCTAATAGGAAGTGACAGTGAAGTTTCCTTTTTTTTTTTTTTTTTTTTTACTATGATAATGGTAAAAAATGCTTCTTTCTACGAGAAAATTTTGATTTTCCAAGAAAAAATGCGAAAATAATTCATTTTTGCTCTTGTCTAATTTTGCACTGATGATGAGATTATTTTCTTCTAGTAAGGTTTTTCACTTGTATATATACACTAGACACATGTACACTGTCTGTTGTCATATAAAAGAAATCAAAACTTACCGTATTAGTACACAAAAACGTGTGGATGTAAATGTGTTTTTTTTCGCCTGTGGACTGTAGTCGCCTGACACTTCGTGAGGAATAACTAATAGGGTGACCACAGTCACCTAATTCAGCCAAAAGGTTAATATCCTAGACAGATAATTCATAATCTAGCACACAATTTCGCTCCAAACAAAAACAGTAACGTTTCGTTGTTAACCTTCTTAAATTTTCCAAATATAGAGTAAAATTATGCATAAAAGAATTTAATCTAAATTCAATGTCCTTTTTGTCTGACAAATTAGAATTAAGTGGCCTAAATATTTATGATGTTCAACAACCTCATACTGATTTGTAGAGAAGATACCGTGTATCGGACTCCGAGATGTCTTAACACCATTATTCTTGACTAGTTTTTATTAATTATCAAGTAAAAGCATTTGTTCTTCAAATTTTTGAATTACTGAAAGTAAACTGCCTTGTCAATCGCCTATTATCGCAATGTCATCAGCATATACAATTATATTGTTTCATAAAGCTAAAGCAACATCCAATACTCATTTTTGACACCTTTTTGAAGTTCCTCTGAGACCATTGCACTGAATTCTAGCATGCTAATTTCTAAGATAGTGCAAGATAAGTGCAATAGATAGTGCAAGATAAGTGCAACAGGGTCGGGGGGAGTTCTCTATCGATTAAAATATTCCCTGACTTAAAATTATTTACATTATCAAAAGCTTTTGACAAATCCATAAATGCAACAATTCCTCTTTTATTATACCTGAGGTAACGTCTAATAGTTTCCTTTAAAATAAAACAGGCATTAGTAGTGGACATCTCTTTACTAATACCAAACTGACTTAAAGTAAAATAAACATTATCCTGTAAAATATCTAGAATATGCAACTGTAAAATCATTTAGAGACATGAAGAAACCATAGCAGGTCTATAATTAGCGGAGTCTTGTATATTGCCTTTAACATGTTTCATAATAATGTAATGTTACCTTTTAATGATTCTATTGGAATTTAGCAGTGGCTAAAACAGGTTTAGACAAAATACAGTTTTCTCTGAATAATCATCAGTGCCATGTTTCAAATGAAGTGAATGAAGACCATCATGTCCCACTGCATTAATCAACACTTTTATTGATTTTTTAATTCTATCCAAGGAGAGTATTATATGTCTCTTCCTTTGTACAGGCCGCACCTCTTTATATCTATTAATCAAGTCCCTTTCTTCTTAATCTGTTATCAAAAGATAAGTGCCTAAGACATTCCTATTAAATATTTCAGTTACTTCCTCTTCTCTTTCTTTGTCATCAGTAACTCTTGAATACTCAGTTTTATTGTGTTGGTTCTTGAAGTCCTTCCTGAAACTATTCATAATTTATGAAAATTTTCACGTAATGATCTAGAACACAGTTTTTCATGAAATGATATAGACCTTTCATTAACCTCATTTCTCTTACAAGTAGCCAAAGCACATTTTAAAAATTTTCTTCTCTCTTGCATTTTCCTAAAGGCTTCAGCTTCTCTCTCCTTACCGTTTTCTAATGGAAAAAAAAAATCCTCCTGCATGAAGTATACAAATTTTTAACATGTCGGTTCCATCCAGGAATAATTCTATACTTATTTACCTGTTGTCTGCCACATATAATTGGAGGCTGATGTACTGCCTCTGTAATCATTATATAACCTAGTTCTGTCCCAGAGAAATGGTTTCTGTTACGGCACCCATGTGTATTACATTTAAATGCATTCAGTATATTTATACTTCCAATAGCTCTGTTTCAGCCAATACTGATTTTATTTCATCAATCCTCATATCGTCCCACATTACTGAAAAACATTTCTTTATTCACTATGGTTAAAGAATGTGGAAGAATTATGACTATTAATAGGGAGGCTGCCAGAGATCGAGCAGCGTGGAGAGCCGCCATTAGGTGACCAAGGCCGACACATGCAAGCATGTTGGAGCCTTCAAAAACGAAACGAAACGAACCATCATGTTGCACAGGACTTCAATATCTGCTGTTTTAGATGAACTGTTATTATTACTATGGTCAGTAAAAGTGAAAGTATTATTGTGCTTCATGTTAACATCAATGCAAGTTAATATTCTCCATCATAAAATTGTTAAGGTATCTCCATGCCCTACCACTAATAGGGTCAGCATTAAAATCACCTAAAGAATAAATATTGTTATATCTACAGTTTGTTAAAATATACTCAAGTTTGATAAGCTTTTCTAAGTATAGCACTAATATTCTGTTCTCCCATATATCACTTTTACTATAGCCATTAACTAGATAAATACTGATATCTCCAACTGACAACTCTATGACAATAATACTGACTTCAGATAAAATAACACTAACTGTGTAAGTGAGGTCTTTCTTCCATAAATAAACAAGCTCACCTTCAAATCTACCACTACAAGATATAACTTACTTCTCAGAGAATATAACAGCAGATCCTATGGATTCATATGTCTCATCAAACTATGTCACCAAACCTATCTTCAGTGAGTGCTGTTTGCTGTAAAACTGTAATACCATAGAAATATTGTGTCAGTTCTCTGACTACATCAATATTCTTCCTGAGAGAACATCAAATATAAGTAAAAATATCAGTAACCATTAAACCATGTAGTGGAGAAGAGAAAAAAGTGAGCAGATGGAGGGAACACTTGAAGGAACTGATAAACATCGATAATGAAAGTGAAAGAAAGGTAAAAGCCTATCTGTGTACATATTACCAGATGCCTCAGTCCTGTAAGGGGTGAGCACCAAAAAATCGCCACATCATCGCCCTGTCCAATGCCACTTCAGTGTCTTGCTGCCAGCTCACACCCCCGTCTCTCATATACCTCTCCACTCCATCCCTCCATCTCATCCTCGGCCTCCCCCTCACTCTCCTCCCCTTCACTCTCCTCCCCTTCACCTCACTCGCATACACTCTCCTGGTCACTCTCTCACTCTCCATCCCCTCCACATGGCCAAACCACCTCAGTGTGCTTCTCTTAACGCTTCCCATCACATCCACATCCACACCACAACTCTCCTTCACTTCCTCATTTGTCAGTCTGTCTCTCCAAGTAACTCCACATGCTCCTCTCAAAAAACTCATTTCCACTGCTCTCACTCTTGACTTCTGTCCCTCCATCAAGGTCCAAACTTCACTTCCATACGTTAGAATTGTATCACAATACTGTCATGTAGTAGCTTTTTCACTTCCATGCTCACTTCCCTGTTTATCACTGCTTTCAAGGAACCAGCAACTTTTCTTCCTTGTTCTACCTTTTCAAGCACTTCACTATCTAAACTTCCATCCTTACTCATCACACTACCCAAGTACTTAAATGCACTCACATTTTCCATTTCCTCCTCATCCAACCTCAATGTACATTCACTGACTTCACTTCTCTCGAAGACCATAACTTTACTCTTCCTACTTTCACCTGTAGATTCCGTTTCTTACACACTCTCCCAAACTCATCCACCGAGTCTTGAAGCTCTCCTTCGTCTTCACTTAACGACACAGTATCATCTGCAAACAACAGTACAGGGAGTTTCCAAACACTGCCCTCTCTCACTAGGGCCGCTCCAACATCCACTGCCCTACTTTGTATCTCTTTTATTACCCCATCCATATACAGATTGAACAATCATGGAGACATGACATATCCTTGTCTCAATCCAACCATCAAATAGAAAAATTCACTCAGTTCACTATCCACATGCACTGCAGCCTTAGCACCCTCATACATACTCTTCACGACCTTCAACAACTTCCCGTCTACTCCATATATTCTTAATACTTTCCACAATCCTTGTCTATGCACCCTGTCATATTTCTCCAAATCCATGAAGGCTGCATACAACTTCTTTCCCTTCTCTAGAAACATTTCCACTAAAGATCTAAGAATGAATATCTGATCTACACAACCTCTTCCATTCCTAAAATCTCCAAGTTCTTTTCCAACTAATTCCTCTGTTATTTCCTTAACTCTGTCAATAAGTATCCTACCATATACTTTTTCCTATTACACTAAGAAGACAAATGGCCCTATGATCACCACATATTTCTTTTTCCCCTTTTCCTTTGTGCAGGGGAATAATTATTCCTGACTTCCAATCTTCCAGAACTCTACCTAACTCCCAGGCCAATCTTCACATCTTCCACACCCATTCTACTACTATCTGTCCCCCATACTTCAGCATTTTACGACACATTCCATCAATTCCTGGGGCTTTCCCCATTTTAACTTTTTTCATTGCTTCCACAACTTCCATCCTACTGATTTCTACCTCTTTTCTCACATCCCTCCTTCTCCCTGCCATTCCCCAGCCAGTTATACTTGCATTTCTTTCATTCTCTATGTCCAACAATTCCTGAAAGTGTTCTCCGTCTGCTCACTTTTTCTCCCTTCTCCACTTGCGATATACCATTTTTATCTTTCACTCCCTTACTTTTTTATCACCCTCTCTAACTCTCCTTACCTCTTTCCAGGACATTTTCTTACATTCCTTCCATTTTACACTCAATTTTCTTCCAAATTCGTCATCCACCCTCTTCTTTCTCACTCTTACTAATTTTTTTCACCTCTCTCTTCCTCTCTACATATAACTCTCTCTTCTGTCTCTCATCTTCTTCCACGCCCCTGTTTCTCATCCACTCACTATGTGCTTTTTTCTTTTGTGTCACAGCCTGTCTCACCTCTTCATTCCACCACGCTGTTCATTGGACTCCCTTTCGTCTTCTCTTCACCCCACACAGCACCTCACATGCTGCACAGATTTCATCTGTGAATATCTGGCACACACCTTCCACCTCCCCCATCTCCTCTAAATCATATTTACCCAATTGCTCTTTCACTTCTCTCTTATATTCAGCCTTTTTTCCATCCTCTTGCAAACTTTCCACCCCCATTGTATGAACTACATCCTCCTGTCCTTCCTTTCTTCTATTCCTCCATTTCATTTGAACCTTGACATTCACCACCACCAAGTGGTGGTCAGAAAGTCCACTCCCCCCAACCTCTGTATGCTTTTGCATTCACACCTTCTCATTCTGTTATCCGTACACACAGTCAATCATTGCTTTCCGTTAATTCAGTTCCCCACCCTCCCTTCTCATCACTTTCTATGTACACCTGTGGATCATTTTGTATCTCAATAGGGTATTGGCTATCACTAACCTCCTCTGTGCACAAATGTCCACTAGAGCACTGTCATTATCATCCACTTCTGCAGGCATACGCCACTCACCAATTACTCCATCCACCTTCACATTCTCCACTTTTCTATTCATATCTCCTGTCAAAAACACTCTCTCATTCCATTCAAAATTTTCCAAGCACACGTCCACATTTGTCCAGAATTCTTCTATCACTCAACTTGCACATACACACACACACACACACACTCACACACAATTGCCTACATTTTAGTCCAACTTTCAATCTTACACACACAATTCTTGAGCTAACAGAACTATACCCTCTTGTATTGTCCTTCTATCTCTTGCATACAACAAGACACACTCCTTCTTTTGCCCTCTCATTCTCACCTATTCCTGCACATATACTCTATCCATAATCTCATTCTCTCTCAGTCTCACTTTTCCATTTTGCCTCAGTTATTCCACACACATCCACTTTTAACCCGTCACGTCCTGACCGATTTCCCACCTCCGATACCCCCCAGTCCTGAGCAATTTCGGATTTTTTTTTTGTTTTGGCTCAAACCTTCGCTTTTGGTGAGAAACACTGAGATTCATAGAGAAATCGCCCTCCTGAGCCTATAAATGGTGCTACAGGTGATGAGTCAGCCTTACCTTTAATTCTTTCTCAGGGTATCTGGCCTCAAAGAAAACGAATTATGGGAGACTAAATTAATTCAAACCACTTTGAATTATGTATTTATTTATTTATCTGGTACGAATTTATGTGTAATACAAGACTATATTGGTTTTCACACAATTATATAGGCAACAGAAGCATTATTCAGTCACCAAACACATCCACATGGCACCTTCCTTTACAACATTACCACCTCATCACTTCTGTTTGTTTCTTGCTCTAGTTACTTTATTTCTTTGTCCTCCACCTCAGGAATCACTTTCACCATGAATTTCGTCATTGGAGAGACCGTGGGGCAGCATGTCTTTACTGGCCAGGTCACTGTTAACAGATGAATTGCCGAGTGTGGGGGGAGGGGGGGACATGTGGGGCCAGGCAGTATCCCCACTTGACAGCAGATAGAGGAAGGTCTCCCACATATGCCTATCAAAAGTCACCCGTTAAACTTGAAAATTGTGCAAATTATGACCCTTGCAATTGTGTGACGTACTCATACGTCGATGGGTCTAGCTGTGACAAAACGTTGTGACGTACCCATACATCAACGGGACGCCTCGGGTTAAGCACCTGGACAATCTCTCTCTTTTGCCTCATCATTTGCACCCCTTATATTCCATGTTGCAATAAGTACCATGTCCTTCGTTCGGTCAGTAATCGTCACCTGTTGGTCAGTCCTTGTCCAAGGCTTCTTGTTTGTATTTTTAGTTAGTTGGTTTCCGGGGAGGGGCACTAACCCTCCACCAACCCAATTGCTGTCTCATTGGGAACACGTGTTAGTTGGTAATAAGGTTACCACCCAGCCTTGTAAATGATTTACAGGAAATCAATTGGCTTGCCATCCAATGTAGAGCTGCCTTACAATAGAGTCCCACTACATTAAGTGGGTGGATGACAGGCACCCCCACTTACCACTACACTGTATCTGTTTAAAAATATCATTAACCCATCGCGTCTGGGTGTGTTGTATACATGACGCCCAGGGGATGTTCGGGTGGCATGTATACATGATCTAGTGTTTTGCAGCATTGTTTGAATCTTCCACGGGGTATTTCTACCACATACAACCACTGCCAACCCTCCTGAATGTATCCAAGTCATGCTCCAGTTACCTGCCTACCTCCATAATGGATAGACCTATGCAAAAATTTTCCCTGTGTCCAGATCCTCTTCTGAGCACCCGTAGTTGCCAACTTCAACACCAATGAAGTCCAAAGGTCAGAAAAGAAAAGGCCTCAGTGATAGTGCGACAGGGAGAGAACTCAAGGTGACATTATCGCCAACTGTGAGTGGAGAAAGTGACTCTTCTGAGGAAAGCAGCCACCATGATGAGTGTCGATAGTTATGCGTCGCATGAGGAGGGTGGATAGTGTGAGTCCTCCGCTGTGCGTCCATCGTTTCCACCTGTATGTTCATCTGCTATTTCCGATTATTAGAATAGTTCAGGGAGTATTTACGATCCTAGGGAGGGGGATATTGGCACGGATAAAGAGATAGAAGAGGAGGTAGGGAGTGGAGAAAGGGAGGAGGTGGAGGAGGGAGGGAGGAGGAAGCAAGGTAGGGCAAGCTGCACACCAGTGCTGTGTTTATCGATGTGAATAATGGAGGGAGAAAGTTTGTTTCACGATGAAATCAGTGCAGTATTTTCTATTGAAAGTTTTTGTAAGTGTACGTGTTTATGATGAAAAAGTGCATATCACAGGAAAAAATTGTGTTGTAGTGGAAAATATAGTGGATTATAGATGGTATGTGGATAACTATTTTGCTCACAATATTGTTATTTAGGTTTTATGTGGTAGTAGTAGTAGTATTTGTGGTAGTTTTAGTACTACCCAGACTTCTACTGGCACAGCGGTGCCAGAATCGAGCAACAGTGCAAGCCAAACATACATCTGTGTGTGTATGTGTGTGTGTGTGTGTGTGTGTGGCACTGGTGGAGGCATGGTGGAGCGGTAGTGAGGCGAGAAGGGACACCCGGACTGTAGGTGGACTGAGCCAGCATGCCTCAATGTCAGTACTATAGTAACCGCACTTACAACCTCACTAACGCCACACTGCTGAAAACCTACATGGAAATGGTTTTTGTGGTGGATAGTGGTCTTCTGGAAGAGTTTTTACTGTGGAGAGCTTGCATCAGCCTTAGTTGTGCCACTGCACCTCAGCCATGCATACAGACATGGACAAAAATATAACAAAAGTTGCCACCTTTCTGCACTCACTCTCTCTGACTACACGCACTTCACAGACAATCTAAGGCCATCAGCTTTAAGACGAAGGATTGTTGAGTATTATGACACTTACTTTGTAATTTTTGGTTGAGTATTAGCTGAGACATGAAGGTTTTAAAAAGGGTGATTTTCAAAGAAATGCCCAGCTAGGAGAAGGGTCAATGGAAATATATGCCGAATGAGATGAGTTAATATAAAAATAAAAAAGGAATGGAGAAAGAACACCACCCTGCCTATCACCATTCTCAATAAAATAGTATGACCTGTTGCAGTTCTGTCATTTAATATTTGCTTTTTGGTTTCCAAAATAATGTAAAATAATACGAACTATATCTGGAGGAAGACCTGAGTGTAAAAGCTTATTCCCTAATACAAAATGCTTTACTCAGGTCCATAAATGTGGCAAAACCTGCTTGTGTCATCTTGGCATATTTAACCCGTCCAGTCCCGACCGATTTTTTACCCAACACACCCTCAGAACTCGACCGATTTTCAGCTTGTCTTTTTTTTGGCTCAAACCTCCGTTTTTGGTGAGAAACATCGAAATTTCATAGATAAATCACCCTCCTGAGCATATAAATGTTGCTACAGGTGACAGTCAACCTTGCCTTTTCATTCTCTCTCACCATACCTGGTGTCAAAGAAAACGAACTGGGAGGGTTAACTAATTCGAGCCCCTTTAAATTACGCATTTATTTATTTATTTGGTAAGAATTTATGTGTAGTATAAGACTATATTGGTTTTCACACAATAAGATAGGTGATATAAGCATTGTTCATTCACCTAAAACACCAGCATAAGGCACCTTCCTTTACGACATTACCACCTCATCACTTCTCTTTGTTTCTTACTCTAGCTTCTTTATTTCTTTGTCCTCCACCTCAGGAATCACTTTCACCCTGAATTTCGTCATTGGAGAGACCATGGCGCAACATGTCTTTACTGGCCAGGTTACTGCTAACAGCTGAATTGCCAAGCGTGGGGGGGAGGGGTGGTCAGGTGGGGCCAGGTAGTATCCCCGCTTGACAGCGTGTAGAGGAAGGTCTCCCACATATGCCTACCAAAAATCACCCACAATCTTGAAAAATGTGCAAATAATGGGCCTTGCAAGTGACTGACGTACGATGCATGTCGGTGGGTCTGTCCGTGAAAAAAAGCTGTGACATGCATCGTACGTCGGGGGGGGACTGGGCGGGTTAAACACAACTACTTTCAATAAAAGACGTATCTGTAGCAGATCAACCACTTTTAAAGCCAAACTGTCTGCAACCAACACTGAGCTTTTCCTTTAGTATATCCAAAATATGAAATTCAGCAATTTTTAATAGACATGTCTGCATTACCGGCCTGTAGCTAGAGGATTCAATAACATTTTTGTTATCCTTTGGAATGGGTGTAATATTGCCTTTTAATAATTCTTCAGGCAGATAACAGTGACTATAAAATGATTTGTAGACATGAGCAAGGTATTGCTAACAAGGATCTGAGACTGATTTAAAAAATAAAATGGAATGAATACCATCACAACAATTTTCAGTTATCATCATTAAAGAAATACCAGAAGTCTGCAAAGAAAAGTTTCTCCTCATGAGCCAAGCTGTTTTTACTCTCTCTATAAATTCTGTTTCATTTGCATTCAATGTTGTTTGATCCAGCAAATATTTTTGCACAAAGATTTCTCTTATTTTAGAGTTACAATTGTTCCCATCAATCACACCAAGATGCTTATTACATCTTTGTGTTTTAAATTCTTTACAGAATTGTTTTTTTTTTTTTACTGAAAATTTCTGAGTAACTAAACACACTTTGCTCATTTTTTTTTTTTACAGTCATTTAAGGCTTTTTTAAAGTCCTAGTAAAGCAGCAGCAGCAGCA
>JAGKTI010023287.1:0-14875 GCA_018397915.1 Birgus latro
GTAGTCAGATTTCTCTCAAAATTAAACTGCTTCTTTCTTATCTAACCCTTAAGCCTCTCACCAATTTTGGTTCAAATCAGATCAAAACTGTTTTAGTTGATTTTGCTCAGTGACCTTGATATTTGACCTTTCCCTGTGACCTAGAAGTTGGGCTGTTTATTCTCAAAACAGAATATCACTCTCGTTGTTCTAATCTGAAACATTCCGCAAGGTTCAGTCTACATCAGGTGAAAACTGTTTAAGGTGACCTTGCCACATGATATTGACCTTGGATCTATTATTGTAATATAAAATAGGTGTATCTCGTATGAGATCCTAAACTTATGTACGAAGTTTAATTAAGATCAGATCACCTCCGTTTTTTACCTGACCAATAACGTGTCTACCAAACCCAGTTTAGATAAGATCAAAGCTTTTTGAGCTGACCTTGCCATATGACTTCTGCCTTTGACCTCTGAATAGTTGTTTGGAATATCTTAAGCCTTTTATTCCTGCCTTATACCTAACCGTTTTATAAAGTTTGGTTTGAATCAGCCATTAACTCTTTCCATCTACCTTGACCTACGACATTGCCCTTCAAACAATTGTTTTCAAAACAGTTGATTTACTCCATGGCTGGCCCTTAATCCCTCCAGTAAGCCCGGTTAAAATCGTGTTTTTTTTTTTTACAAATTTATTATGCCCAAGGGGCGACATACCTACTAACAGGAAATGAGGCTTTTTATGTACACATGAACTCGTGTCTCGCAGTGCACGCTGTTTTGTTACATAGATATATAGGAGTTTACAATGCAGGAATTAGCATCCACCAATTGATTATGTACAGAGAAACTCATATCTTGCAAGGCAAGCTGCTTTGTTACATAGATATATTGTAGTTTAGAATACAGTAGCCAGCCTCCACCAAAGTATTACGTCCAGAGGAACTCGTGTCTCGCAGGGCAAGTTGTTTTGGTACATTGATATATTGGAGTTTAAAATACAGGAGTTAGTATCTACCAAAGTGTGGATTTTGCACGAGAATGATATCTAAATGATTGTCTGTGAGTAGATAATTACATACATCAGTGACGGACTATCTCTGAGGCAGTAGGTCCCTGACTGAGGGACACTCAAGGCAGTAATGCTGAATGAAGGCTGTTGGCGTTAGGACGGTCTCATAATATGCACGAGAAATGAGGCACGTTTCCTGCCTCAGAGCAGACACAACATTGTGCCTGCAAATCATAAGTCCATGTCGACGATTATATGGGAGGGGACAGACGGAAGTGGTCGTAGTGTTGGATGGAAACACACTGACTTCACTCAGCATTTCTGCGATGGAGTGTAGGGAGAAGAGCGGCTGAATGTATCTTTTTTGTACCAGAGGAACGAGGCTGTAGCATCATCAGGTAGAGACAGTCCACAGGCATTTTTCTCGATGAGGTCAAGTGTCATTGGTTGCAGTTCCAACATGGGAAGTAATCCACAAGAACTGTATGGTAAGAGAATTTTCATGGGTTGAAACTAATTGACATAAAATTTGTTGAATTATGCAGTGGCATGTGGGTTTTGGAGACGAGTTGACTTGAAGGGCAGACTGGGAGCCACAGATAACCACACCATTCAGTCTTCACTAGGAGAGGAGACTAACTGCATGCAATAGACCCTGTAGCTCACAGTAGGTAGAGTCTGCGGCAAACCCAGCCTCCCTCTGGTGGGTACAAATCAGGTGAGTAGATGCCACATCCAGCACTCCAATTTACTTGCAAGGAACCGTCAATGTAGAGATGGTGTGTGGCAGGAAATGAGTTAGACACTCTTGCGATGGTGTCCAAAGCTAGCTGTTTCTGGAGGAGTGGTAGGTCTGGCTTGGAGACAGGAGCAAAGCAGACTTCAAGACGAAGAATCAACTCCATGGAGGTGGACCATGATCCACTTCTGCCACGGAAACATTAATATCAAGTCTTTGTAGGATGGAACAGGCTGTATTAACGAGGGTATGGTCGCCGGACCGAAGTGGAGGTCAAGTTGAATGAGGGTCAAGTGAGGTCCTAATGACAAGAAGGGGAGGACGAAGGCATTTGACGCTGAAGTAAGAGACGCTGTCGAATATTCTCTCAGCAAAGGGGGGGGAAGATCGAGTTCAGTTTGCATGTTCACTGTTCGAGTGCAAATAGGACACCTCAGGGTGTATCTTATTACTTTGTTCTGAAAATTTTCAGTGGGTTCTAAGGATGTCCTTGGGAGATGACTGGGAGTAGGGGAGAGGTAATCAATAACCGACCGAATGAATACAGTGTAGATTGTTCTGGCCACAGGGATAGAGATTCAGGCAGCATTGTTGGTGAGCCACTTGGGGGGAACGAAACACTGATGCAGCTGAGCTAGGAGGTCTCGGACGATGGGATGAACAAGTTGCCTTACAGGTATGGTTGGGGTAATCCGTTCAGGTGCACCTAGGTAATGGCATTGCCTTCACAGTGGTATGGCACTATTTCCTCCAGAGAATTCTGGAAGCGTTTCTGGGTTGCAGGGATAGAAGATTCTACTTATTTCTGGGGAAAGGGTGAGGTCACAAGCGGAAGATGACTGGTAGAATGACAGAAGGAAGCACTGAAGATCTGGAGAGCTGGAGTGAATGCAGATATCATCGGCATAACAGATAACAGTGGTTCCGGGAATGTTGGGAAGAAGAGAGAGTAACCGGTATATAAGGACATTAATATCCATGGTATATTCTACCATTTTCAGGAACAATTCCAAATGGAGTCCAGCAACCTCCTCTTTGCTCCCTCTGAATGGCAACTCATTTGTTGTGAGGAATCTGATGACTTTGATCACTAGGGAGAGGCATTACCGGTTGATCTTCCACTTGGGTGTCACAGTGAGATTCAAATGCACCGCCTTTCTTATCAAACTTTTATGATCAACCCATGCAGCCATAGCAAACATATAAGCCTTCCATCCAGCGTGTTTTGAAAAACCTTTACGACTATCTGTTGTGCTTTTCCAGTTTTTGAAACCGACATGGGTGTATGCCTTATCTCGATCCTTTCCAGCCAAATACTTTCAGCAAGGACAGCAGAAGCATGAGTCTTTTTCCACGGAATATTCAAGCCAAGACCGGTCAGAATACCATTTGTTCTCGACTTTGTTTTCCGAACATAGTCTTCGGTGGGTTAGCTACGCGAGACTGAGAAGGTCTGTGGTCTCCAAAATCGGACGGAGGCTGACAGACTCCACTAGAGTGAGAGGTATCTGAAAGCAGGTTTGAAGAGTAAACATGTTGAGAAGAAGGAGACTTTGTTGCCGAGACTGTTGAGGAGACAGCCTCGTCAGATGAAACTATGGCTCTCCTCGTCCTTATCACAAATGCATCGGTTATACCTGTGACAGACAAAAGGCCAATCTTCAGAAAACTGCAGGTTATAATATTTTAATGATAAATATATTTTATAGCTTTCAAGATATTTTTCATAGCTTCATAGCTTTTTCAACTTTCATAAGTTTCAACTCGTACCTCTCTCAAAGCTAATTATAACTCCGACAGAATGTGCAATTTGCAAACTGGCACAAATATTGCTAACGAGGTTATGAGAAGACGTGCTTACTTGATCACTCGTCCCACAAAGTGCTGTTTCGCACTGTCGGTTGAGTGACGCTCTACGCTGCACCTACTATCTAGTGTACCAGGGCCCAGACTGCCAAGGCTGGTAGGCTTCATGGTGTTTTCGTTGGTATAAGTTTGAATTTGAAACGGTGTTGCACACCTTTTTCCCAGCGGCACGTGCCATATAAACATGCAAACCGCCGCCGCGCTGATATGGTTCATTCAACCATGACCGGGTTCAACCATATTCCAGTCTAACACCTATAAACTATACCAGCGTATTTTGCATATAATGAATTCCATCATGGCTATATGATAATCGTCATTGAACGTGTAGCCGTATTGAATCAAATCATGTGTCATGAATAAGTAGTACATCTGGCTTGAATTTTCGTATATTTTCCCAGTTCGTGTGTAAGCAAATCATATATGCTTCTAAGTGAAAATCTTCTGGGGGGGGCCAATGTGTTTTCTGGGAGGCTAAGCCCCTCCATAGCCCCCCCGTGGCTGCGGGCCTGAACTAATTGGCAGGGAAGTGAGATTATTTCCCACAATCCTCCCAAACAAACATGAATTCTATTGCAAGTGATTTGACAGGCGTCTCTGTCGGATCATCGTCTACTAAACGTGCAGCCGTACTGCCACCTGTGTTTAAGGGCAGGTGCCACCGATGCTGAGTAGGCACGGTCTCTGCAAATTTGAAACTGGGACATTAAACAAACTGAAGTCTTCGCAGAAGACTACAAACTTGATAACTTAATGACTGAATAAGACAACATTATAGGGATATTCTAAGATTTAGTGAGATCCACAGAAAAGACAAAAATTAATTCATCTCCAAGACAGTAACCACCTATTTTAGTAGTCTACAGATTAAGGCGAAATGAAGGAGTTAGTGGTGTAGGATTTCTAATTAACAGCAGTCCTGAAGGCAACATTAAGCGGTGTATCTGGCAGAGTAGCAAGGGCTGTAATTAGACTGTGCAAAAGATAAAATCTGAAAGTAATACAAGTATATACACCGACTTCTCAAAGCTCAGATGAAGAAAGAGAGATATTTTTTGACGACGTCTCCCAGATTGTGAAAGGAAAAAAAACACACACACACATATACTACTCTCATTGGAGACTTCAATGAAAAAGTTGTCAAATCGAAAAATGGTTTGGGAAAATTTGGAGTGGAAGAAAGGAATGAAAAAGGTGAAATTGTGGTAAATTTTGCTTAAATGTATAACATGAGAATAATGAACACATTGTTTCACAAAAGAACAAAGAGAAAATAGACCTGGAGAGTCCAATTGTAGAAACAAAGAATGAAATCAACTTCATTATGGCAGGTAAGAAAAACTTGATCATAAATGTGACAGTTATCAACAAGGTAAATAAAGAAAGTGACCATGGAATGGAGGGTTGCACAGCCAGATTCATTTTCATATGTATAAGAAAGACAATTAAAATACTTAAAGATGTGCCCAATTTAATTAAGCGAAAACAAAACAACCTTTCAGCTAGAAATAACGAGCAAATTTCAGGCTCCAAGTTATGCTGAGTGCGACATTCATGAGTTGAATGCCAGACTAACTGAAGTGCTAAGATAATCAGCATAAATAGTAGGAAAAGCTAATGAACCAAGGTCAAGAAGTATTCAGAAAAGACACTCGAGCTCATGAAAAGAAGAAAGGAAATGAAAGTAAAAGCAAAGAAAGATGAAACAGTACGAGCAGATTAAAATAAGGTTATTAACAAGAGACAGAGAGAGAAAAAAAAAGGAAAGAGAAACGCGGATCAGATCAAAGAAACCATCAAAAAAGAAAAGAAGTCTATAAGACTTCCGAAGCCAAATGGCACCAGAAAAGCAACAAATTATAAATATCAATGAAATACAAAAAACGGTAAAGTCATTAATTGCAGAGATAAGATGGTGAAGAAAGTTGAAGAATTTTACAAAGAACTGTATGCATCATAGACAGTACCACCAATAGCTAAGTTTTTAGTTGATCCAAGTGAAATACCTGAAAGTAAATAATTCTCTCAATCATGAAAAGAAAGAAGGCCCCAGGAGAAGATGGAATAGTAGCAGATTTACTGTCGGATGCTGGAGCAGCAGAACTAATCAGGCTCGCCCACTTATTTACTTAGCGTATAAAAAAGAAGGAAATTCCCAAAACATGGTGTACTGCAATAGTTATTCTGCTTTACAAAGAAGGCGACTCAAAAGATCTTAGTAACTCTCGACACATTAGCTTGTTATCAGTTATTTACAAACTCTTCACTAAAGTCCTTACGAACAGATGAGCAACAAATCTGACAGAAAACTAACCTCGTAAACAGGCAGGATTCCGAAGCGGCTATCCTACTACTGATCATCTACACACAGTGAATCAGCTAAATTAGAAAACTACAAAATATAATTAATCTCTGTGTTTAGGTATTGTTGATTATGAGAAGGCATTTGACTCAGTGGGGCACATAGCATTTATAAATTCATAAGGAGAACAAGGAGTAAATGAGAACATTGTAAACATCCTCGATAACATTGATAAAGAGGGAACTGCTGCAGTTAAATTACATAAAGAGTCAGACAAAACTAAGATTGAGAAGGGTGTGCGTCAGGGAGATGCAGTTTCACCAAATTACTTACATCATGCCTAGAAAGTACTTTCAGAAAGCTAGACTGAGAAAACAAAGAAGTAAACGTAGATGGAGAAAAGCTAAACAATTTAAGATTTACAGATGGCATTATCGTAATCTCAGAAATAGCAGGGACAGTGCAAGAAATGTTAACTAATCTGAACAGAGAAAGTCTCGAATTAGGGCTAAAGATGAACCGAAGTGAAACTAAAATAATGCTTAATCCAAATACACCAAAGAGCATCATCAGAATAAGCGAAGAAATTCTTGAAAAAGTCGAGGAATACAATTGCTTGGGGCAAATACTAAAACTAACGAAAGACCATGATAAGGGAAAAAAAAGACGCACTACAATTGGATGGAAAGCTATCAGTAAATATGGAGACTTACGGTAATGAAAAGTAGCTTGCCAATATGTATGAAACGAAAAGTATAAAACGAATGAATAATTCCAGTTATTACGTAAGGTTGTGAGACCTGGAAACCGACAAAATCGATATTAAATCAACTAATCTGATCTCAAAGAGCAAGAGAAATGTCATTGTTCGGAATGTCTTTGAGAGACTGGAAAAGATCAAGTTGGGTGAGAGAGCAAACTAAAGTCAAATATTTTGTAGAAGTTATAAAAGAACAGAAATGAAGGTTGGCAGGTCATGTAGCAAGAATAAGGGATAACCGATGGAGCAAGAGGCTGACTGAAATCACTCCAAAAGATTGTAAGCGTAGCAGAAAAAGCCGAAACAGGAGGTGGAGAGATAAGTTAGAGAGGTTTGCAGGCAAAACGTGACAGAAATTGGCTCGGTCAAGGAATTCGTGGAGGAGGTTGGGGGAGACCTTTGTTCAATAGTTGACTTGCAGTGGCTTATACTGATTCTGATGATGATGACTGATATGATATATATCGTACTTTATTTGTTTAGCTAATTCAGATCCATGCAGGATAATATTTTACGTGCCCAACTGAGCTTTCCATGAAGGGCAACCTTGACTAAAATTATCTCCAGGCACTTCGGTCTCTGTTCAGAAACAACCGTGTTGCTCTAGTTCTCTCATATATTATACCTCTCAACCATGTTCTTGGCCTACCTTTACCCGCTCCTTCCCAGTCTCATACACTCTCTTAGTCTGTCATTCTCATTTTGCTTCATTTGATATTAACATCTCCAAATGTTTTGCCTCGTTACATCATCAAACACAGCACATTTTCTCGTAACCATGTATTTTCTTATTTATGTATCTCACTTCACCCAATCTCAACAACTCTCGTTCCAGAATTTTACCCCTGGACCCTCGTTCATGTTTCATTCATTTATGTTTTTATATGATCTAGTATACTGTCAGGCACAATATTGTACGCCTACTTTGTACTGTTAATTTTACTATCTTAGGTAAGCCGCTACTTTCCTTATCTGCACCTGCTCCTTTGGTCTATCTTTCTTGCTACCCTCTTTAATCACAACACTTCCATTCTTATGCAGCACTTTTTTTCGTCTACATGCGTCGAAGAAATACCCGTAAAACGACTTACGTACAATCTAAGACACAACTATCTTCCCAGCTCCGTCTAAAGAAAAGTAACATCTCTCGAAATAAAATGAAAACCCCCTCACTACTAGTGCGTGTTTCAAATGGTTCGATTTTTCCCGCTATATATTCGTCAAACTTTGGGAAGATAGTTGTGTCTTAGACTGTACATAAGTCTGACTATTGCAGGACGTTTTAAAGTGATAAAGCCTTTCAGACACGTAAGGCAACGTAGCTAATTTATTCTGACTGCCACAAGAAAATTCTATTAAACTGTAGGTTAGTCCGCTTGTCTCAGAAAAAGAAGAGTAGATTACGGATACAACAACTGCCATCTAGCCTCAGTTTACCCCCAAATCTGTTAATTGACAATTTATTTCACCTTTAAAAATAATAACCTGTGGTAGGTGGTGGTCACCAATTCCGCTCACTTGATCACTTGACGTGGTGTAGCCTATTTCTTCATTAGGTGAGTCTACACCGAGTGACGAACTTAATGGTTTCCTGTAATCTAGGAAACAATTCACAACTCTATGTGGTAACTATATAACCATACAACGGAGAGCTGTGGGTCCTGCTGTGGTGCCTCTGTTAAATGGGTGGAGAGACGCAAATGCAGCATCCATTCAGAAATCAAACCTCCTCACTTTTCCTCGCACATCGCCACAGCGTGGTGCTGTCCACCTCAGAAGAATACTGGTTCGCTACACCGGACAGCCCTAAAGCGGCGATTACCCATTGCTGTTGCTGGGGATGCTCGTCCAGACAGTCCGAGGTTGATTTACAACTACTACTACCCTTCTACTACTGCTGCTACTGCTATTGGTACAACTACTACGTTAAACAACTGAATTCCAAAGTTTTTCCCTCATACTTTTTTTTCAAAAAAAAAATTATAATGAATTTTTCTGGCAGTAACTACGAGCGAGAAGTTAAAGGCAGCACGAATAAATGTAATGCAGGTTTTATCTCTGGTGAATGTCATGGTCCTTTATCATTTGTGTCGGCGATAAATCCAGTTTTCACGCATACGCTACTGGCTGAGGAAATGAGGCGTGAAGGAGAATAAACACAAAGAACAATAACCCGTGAAGCTAAGATACATTCAATATGGGCTTTGATCAATGGTTTATATATATGGCTCCATTATACACCCGAGCGACAGCCATTAGCCGTCGTCAGATTGATTATATCTTTTAGTTGCCCATGGGAGTCACGTTTACATTGCACCGCCAGGGAAGAGTAGTTATATACAAAATTAAAATCCTAAACCCGCCTGAATCATCCGTAGCACAATATACCTCTTCCGTCTGATGGCGTATAATTTGTTTGTCAAATTTTGCTGCCTTCTGAGTATTCTGACCAGTTTAGGAGAAACTTGCGAACATAGAGGGTTTGATATATCTTTTCCTGACACCTTTACTACAAGATGTCTCCATCAAGATGTATATAATTGCTTGGAGGCAAAAAAAACAATAACAAAAAAAACAATTTGATAAAAAGGTTAAAGAACATGCATCCACAGAGAGGAGTTATGGCATTTCATAAACAAAATTATCTTCCTGTCACTAACTTCATCGCACAGGATGTCGCTTTAGAATGTCATGTGATACAAAGAGAAGCCACAAAATGTTCGCGAAGCAGAGGACAACATTCAGTAAAGAACAGCGTCCAAGATGTATGAGCCACATTCACGCATGACTGTCGACTCTTCACGCCACATTTCGTGATTCCATTGATATCGGTGTCACATACAGATACCTCACCCGCCACCCTCCAGATCAATCACACTGACACTCACACCTCACCCGCCACCCTCCAGATCAATCACACTGACACTCACACCTCACCCACAGTCTCACGCCAACTACGTCATCATCGTTTTATACCCCAGTGTAGCTAAGAGAACTATTCACAGTGACAAGAACTAGCTCAATATGCCATTACAACAACGAGCCCTATACGTCCTTATAATCACAAGCTCTGTACGCCTATATAATTACGGACTCCATATGCCTTTACAATTACTAGCTGTATATGCCATTACAAGTAATAGCCCTATATGTCATTACAAATTACAACCTCAAGCTATACAAGTATATGCCATTACATCTACGGCTTTCGCTTTGTTTAGCAGCTTTATCACAACAAAAGCTACAATCTTTGCCAGATCCGCAACACCACCACTCTACACAACTACAGCGAGCACTTCGTTCAACAGCTCCACTACAATATATGTCACGCCACAGTCCTATTCAGAATCACGACATCAACACACGACAGTATACACACACCATATTCACCAAAACCACCCCAGTTCTTCACTCTGAACCGCTCCTCCACTTCTCTATACAACTACAACCATCACTTTGCTCCATACAGTGTATTCACTACAACATATGGCGCAGCATTCTGACTCATACAGCAACTACTTATGCCGCAGTCTTAACCACAACCATGAAAGAAAGCTTGTCACAACCACGCCACCTTAACCCATTTGCGGCCGGTGTCCTCAATATAGGACGGAATTGGGCATTTCCAAAATTTAATAAAGAAGGGAACCCTAGGGTAGGAACATATGAGCTTCGCGACTATGAGCCGATAGGCGGAGGGCGGTACGCTTGGCATCCTTCCAGCAAAATCCCTCGCACAGGAACTCTTGGAGCTCACTTGTGATATAGGGGCAGCCATTAATCTACGGTACACTTACAGTATCTCTCTCTGTCTAATTAAACCCCTAGGTTACGTCCATTGACAGTGACTGAGGATGACGTGGCGACATGGTTAAACGAGAAGTTCGGCATAGGTGGTGGTGAATCTCCTGAACAAAACATTGGCTATAGTTGTACTGGGGTTGCTGTGAATGAGCCTGAGACAGATGTTGTGATGAATAATTCAAAGAAAATGGCGGTTGTTGTTGTAATGGTGTACTGAGTTAACCCATTAGCTCCCAGAGTTCCTGTGTGAGTGATTTTGCTGGAAGGGTGCTAGGCATACCGCCGCCCACCTATAGGCTCATGGTCGCGAAGCTCATAGGTTCCTACTCCGGGGTTCCCTTCTTTATTAAATTTTGAAAATGACCAGGTCCGTCCAATACTGAGGACACTGGGAGCTAATGGGTTAAACACTGGCAAATTTATCAGTTTCTTTACAATAGTAACCATCATATTCTTTAAATTATTCATCACAACCTCTGTCTCAGCCTCATTCACAGCAACCCCAGTAAAAATACAGCCAACACTTTGTTCAGCAGACCACGACCAATGACGAAGTTTCTCATTCAACCATGTCACCACGTCACCCACAGTCATTGTCAATGGACGTAACCGAGGGGTTTAATTAGATGAAGAGAGATTTTGCAAGTGTACTGTAGATTAATGGCTGCCCCTATATCACCAGTGGAGTGTAACGTGGGCGGCTGCCAGTGAAATGGTGAGGCTTCGAGTAAAGTGCTCTTATTTCCTTTCCCTCTCTGTGTATTCTTTTATCGTAAGTGGGGCGAGTTATAGACACTTCTTGGGTTACGGAGTCTTATTGCACAAAGTTATATAGAGATGTGATTGACAGCGTAATGTGACGTGATGGCGAACCTCCTAGCTAGCCATATCTCCTGCCTTGTGCCCTCGATCCTACCCTCGGGCTCTCAGGCTCTCTCTCTTTCGTTCTCTCACCCTCTTGCATGTGATTTCGGACTTATAGCCCCCTCTGACTTCCAGTTAAAGTGTGTAAGCATACGTGTGTGTGTGTGTGTGTGTGTGTGTGTGTGTGTGTGTGTGTGTGTGTGTGTGTGTTTAGGGCTCGCAAATTTCCAACGGGTGAACAGCTTTCATCAGGCCATCCTGTGTTTTGGAATACTTGAGTATCTGGATACGGTAAGATGTATCTACAGTAACCTCTTCCTGGTGAACTCAGACATAACTACCTGTCTATCGCACACTGATGCCTGTAGCTATACAGTTACATAGTTACATTTTAACAGCTATTACATAATATTGTGCTGTAACATATTCATGCGTACATATTGCTCGGTCACGCCAAACTGCCATACCCACGACGTCTGTCTATAGTAGTTTCACAAAGCATATAGTACCATGGTACATTGCTATGAATATAGTCAACAAACATTTGATTAAATAGATATGGTATTCATCATGTAGTGGCATAACATTGTAGAAACATATTATATAGTAGTGATACATTGCAGCAGCACAATTGTGTATGTATAACAGACTTATGCATATATTAATACAATTGTAATATTGTATCATGGCTGTAGTTACATCGTGTTAATGCAACTGTTACACTAATGTAGTTTTAACAAAATTGTAGTAATATTGTATCATGGCTGTAGCTACATTGTGTTAATGCAACTGTTACATAATTGTAGCTGTAACATAATTGTAATAAATTTTAACATAACTACTGTAGTTACATTGTGTTAATGCAACTGTTACATAATTGTAGTGGTATCAAAATTGTATTAATACTGTAACATAAGTGTAGTTACATTGTTTTATTGCAACTGTTACTCAATTGTAGTCATATTGTAACAACTGTAGTTACATTGTGTTAATGCAACCGTTACAAAATTGTAATAAATTGTGACGTAAATGTAGTTACATAATTGTATCAATTGTAGTTATATAACAGATACATATGTATATAATTATACATTAATAATACAGTAGCAATACAATGACAAGTCTACAGTAGTCATTGTATCATGAATCAGCCATATGTGATGTACTTGCTATCTGTTTATGCGAGACATGGTAATATTATTACACAATGTGTATATTGGCTTAGTTATGTTGCACAGTTTCTATTTAAATGAAAATTATATTATATGTAACCCCTTATTTTGTTTTATTTAATAAAATTAAAAGAATAATATTAAAGTATAGTGTTCACTTAGTTTCATTTGCACCACACGTCACTTGATACTATAGTTCTTCAATGGCTATGAAGTCAATCTGACATGTTTACTCACATTTACGTTCATCTTTAGGTATTGGTTGGAAGTACTCGTGTGTGGCTGAGTATAGCATAGTGGTTACACTGTTGCTAGTTTCATAATTATGTATTGGACATTTTTACTGTATTTCCCATGCAACTGTAATATGAAGGATATAGGTGTGTACTTATATTTAAATTCACTGGTGTTACTAGATTTTCATATGCGTGTATTAAAAGTTAAAGTATAGGAATATAGTGTAAGTAAATGAACCACTGTCTGACTCACTCCTCCTTCATTTCTGCAACATTCGCGGCCTTTTCTCTAACTTTCCCTCTGTTGAGCACAACCTCTTCTCTAAACCTCACCTTCTCTTCCTCACGGAAACTCAGCTGTCTGAGGCAACTGACAGCAAACCCTTTTCTGCATCCTCCTACTTCCTCTATTCTCATTTCAAAGCCAAATGTGGCTGTTGTGTATATATATGCAACAATCTATCCTCCTCTCATGTTCCTGAACTTGATTCGTCTGAATTTTCACTCTCTGGCTTCGGCTGTCCTGTCATTCCCTGACTAAATATATCTGTGCTGTTTACTTATCTCCTAATTCTACTGACTATTTAAAATTCTTTGACTATCTTACTTCTACGATGGAACACATTCTATCCACTTCTCCTTTCTCTGAAATCTCCATTCTAGGAGATTTCAATGTTCACCACCACCTTTGGCTCTCCTCTCCTTTCACTGATCCAACTGGTGAACAAGCCTACATCTTTTCTATCCTTAATGACCTAGAGCAGCTTGTACAGCACCCTACCCGTATCCCTGACTGCCTTGGAGAGAGTTCCAACATACTTGACCTCCTCCTAACAACTAATCCTTCATGTTACACTGTTAATCTTCTCCCTCCTTTTGGCTCCTCCAATCATAACCTTATTACCTTAACCTGTCCTATCTCTCCGGTACGGCCTGTGGAACCTCCAATGAAACGTCGTCTGTGGCACTTTGGAGCTGCGGATTGGGAGGCCCTCAGGCAGTACTTCTTTGATTTTCCTTGGAATGATTATTGCTTCCATGGCCGAGAGCCATCTGAGTGTGCCTTGCGCATTACGGGGGTTATTCTCTCGGGCATGGAAGCATACATTCCTTTCTCATATTCTCTGACTAATGCAAGAAAGCTTTGGTTTAATCACGCTTGTTCTAATGCTGTCCGCAACAAGGAGTGGGCCTATAAAAGGTACCGGAGCCAACTTACCCCTGAATCACATCTTTTTTTGTATTTCTGCCCGGAATCGTGCTAAGTCTGTTCTTGACTCTGCTAAAAATAATTTCATCCGTGCTAAATGTTCTCAACTCTCCAACTCGAATTCTTCTCGCTCCTTCTGGCACATTGCCAAAAACCATTCTAAGAACTTTACTTCATCATCCTTCCCTCCTCTTTTCTGCTCTGTAGCTATTTCTTCTACTGATAAAGCAGATCTCTTCGCTCAGACTTTCTCCTCCAATTCTACCTTAGACGATTCCGGTGCTGTTCCTCCATCACTTCCCCCATCTGACTTCCTCATGTCTGACATTAAAATTTCTTCAGCTGATCTATTTTCTGCCATCACTGGCCTCAGTACTAACAAGGCATATGGGCCAGTTGGAGTCCCTCCTGTTGTCCTCAAAAACTGTGCTTCTGTGCTTGCACCCTGCCTAGGTAAACTCTTTCGCCTTTGTCTGTCAACATGTACCTTTCCTTCTTGCTGGAAGTTTGCTCTCATTCAGCCAGTCCTAGAGAAGGGTGACCATTCCCAACCCTCTAACTATCGTCCAACCTACTTTCTGTTCGTCAGTATGGGTTCCGTCAGGGACGCTCCACCGGCGATATTCTCACCTACCTTTTAGACTCCTGGTCATCCTCTTTTCGGGACTTTGGTGAAAGCTTTGCTATTGCACTTGACATCTCAAAGGCTTTCGATCGAGTCTGGCATAAATCTTTAATTTCCAAACTGCCCTCCTACGGTTTCTATCCTTCTATCTGTGCCTTCATCTCTAGCTTCCTTTCTGGTCGTTCTATAGCCGCTGTTGTTGATGGCCATCGTTCTTCTCCTAGACCTATCAACAGTGGTGTTCCTCAGGGCTCTGTCCTACCACCAACTCTCTTCCTTTTATTCATCAATGACCTTCTAAGCT
>JAGKTI010023288.1:0-14873 GCA_018397915.1 Birgus latro
GTGTGTGTGTGTGTGTGTGTGTGTGTGTGTGTGTGTGTTTAGCCATGACCTTTTACTGCACTTGTTCCAGTACTATAGACAATCTCTACACAGCCCATCCTGCCCAACACCTAGCACATTGACACCACAACTAGTAAATTTATTCATCTCATTCTTATAAAAGATACCCTTCAACATGGTTTGAGCAAGATTTCTGGGAGACCCAGGGTGAAGAACACAACTTATTGCAACCCATCTTTTCATTGTGAACCATTTCCTTAGCAACAAAACATTATATTGTTGATACTGTCTGTAACTTTATTTGTACAGTATGCTGCACATATTCACAAAACTCCATCCATCCGTCCATCCACCATCCAATTCTATGCTGCCCCATGAGGAGCATACAAGCCCTTGGGTAGACAAGTTGGTCCTGACATTTAAGATGAGAGTGACCGGCCCCACTCCTCCCTGAGTGGCATTACGTGAGCAATAAACCCCAACCACCCCTTGGATGTAAACCTACACAGGCTCAGTCTGATTGGAGTGCTGTAATTACTAAATGACCAGGGTTCATAATTTTGTTTTATGGTCACCACCCAGGGTAGTAAATGGTTTCCTGGTGTACAGGAAACCATTTAGCTTGTCACTCAGTGTAGAGTCGCCCTTAGGCAGAAGGAAGAGGAAAGAGCAAAGAAAAAAGAGAGACAGAAGAGGGAGTGTAAAGTCACCTGATGACAGAAGGAAGGGGAAAGAATGAAGGGAAGAAAGACAGAAGAGGAAGGAAGGAAGAGAAGAAAGGACAGACACCCAAAGCAGCACCACATCGAAGACCCAAGAGTATTTAAGGCATGTTGTAAGCTGTTTTACTGAATGTTTGTGCAACATTTAGCAAACATAAATTTGACTATGTTATTTACATATTTTTATAAAGATATATGTATACTAGACCATTCTAGACCATTTTTCCACATTCATAGAGGGTGATGAGAGCTAGAGAAAGCTTTATTGGTCTCTTTGGGGACTTAAAGAAAAGAAGTTGGAGACACAGTATCCCGACCACCATCACCACCACCACCACTACTGCCACCACCACTGCCACCACCACCGCTACCAATTTCCTCTTGTCTGTACTGCAAGGTATATGTGGTTACTTGCAATATACAGGTGCTGGATATGCTGCATATCAGTATTTCAATACCAAGAGCAGGAGACTATAGATTTCCTCTCCCACTTCATCAAGTCAGTATGGACTGTTCAGAAATGTGGACTTTAACCACCACACACCAGGCAGTACTGTATTTAACCCTCTGTTGGTGCGGCGGGGTGTGACACACCCCAAGTGATGTTTCCTTACAATTATCTTACATCTGGCAGCCGTGATACTGCCATCACCCTATGTAACTTTCTGGGACTGTCCACCGAGTTTATTCATTAGCCCATTCAGTTTGCTGCTAGCCAAACTTGGAGATATTTTTTCTCATGCTTATTTTTTTTTGTATTACTAATTTTCCTTATCCTAAAGCTCAGTTATAGCATACACAGTACAGTACATATTTGTGTTATATATATATTTTTTTCTAACAGTTGGTTTTGATGACATTTGGGGGTGACTAGGCTTTTTTTTTATTTTTTATAAAGAACCATAGTGGACTACGAGAGGCAAATGGATAGGTCAGTTTTGCTTGAAATAAATACATGAAGATGTTTAGTTTTGAATTAAATTCCATATCAGCAGTATGTAAGTTTCATTTCAAATTGATTTTATGAATGAATAAATTTTGTTTATGGTTATTAAACAGATTATGTTAATTTGAGAAATAAAAGACAATAACATGATCCTGTGTTAATTACCTTAATGAAAACAAGTTAATTCCCGGAAAAATTACATATAGATATGTTGTACGTGAAGTAACTATGCGAAAAATGTTATTTTTGGAATAAATACATGAAAAATATATTTTTTGTAATATTAAGTATGTTTCTTTGTCATAGAAATGCATTAAAGTGTCTATTAAAAAGAAAGTCCCACCGCACCAACGAAGGGTTAAAGAAGTTGTCACCTCACTACAAATTTTTTTGAAACTGCAGAAAATTGCTTGTTTTCAAACCTTAATATCTTGGAAAATATAGCATTTAGGGAAGCAAATTAATGACCATTTTACTCAACAACTCTTCCTCTTGCAAATTAAAGTATCCCCAGGTCTCTAGGTTGTTGCATTGATGAGTAATGATGTGAGGAAGAGAACAAATTTTCACCGCAAGAGCAGTGTGAGAGCAGGATGTGTTTGTGTGTCTGCCCGTGGCACCGACTGTGGGTTTGCTCTCTTCGTGATAATTTACTTCACTACTAGATTAATTAGGCACTGTTGCATCGAAGGCATGCCTTATGGCACTATCACTGAGCCCTTTTCTAGTATCCCTGGAAAAAGGCTTGGCAGGGGTGGATGATGGAATTGGCTTCAGGTGGCATGGAGGGAATCAGACAAAGAGGAACCTGAAGAAAGCATTGTACACCTGGCATAGGCAAGGGACAGATTGACTCTCATGTGTGTGGTATAGAGGGACTCCCTCCCTACTGTTTGGTGGCAAAATGAAATGGTGACCTGTTCAAACAGTGGCAGGAAGACACTTACATGTATAGCAGCCACTCGGCGACCCCGTAGCAGCCCATTTGTGACGTGTATACACGTTACCTGGCAGATGGAGGTTAATTGCCATCTGGAAAGATGTTGAAAGTCTGATGCAATGCCTTTCATAAACAGCTGGAACCAGTTTTATGGACTTAGTGCCATGTATAATTGGGAGTTGGTCTCATCTTAGTACACAGGGAGTTACTGTTTTAGCTAGGACAGTTCATAGTTTAGTGTTTATTATATTTTTTATTTATTTTATTTATTTATTTATTTATTTATTTATTTATTGAGGCTAAGTGTTTATTGTATAGTAAGTTGTAACAGCTCCACACCAGCATTATTAACATCAGGTTTGTATAGATGCATCGAAACTTACAGAAAAAAGGAAAGTTTAGCCATTAATGTAGATACATCCACTCAGGCACCTCAAAATAAGCAGGCGATAACAGTGCAGTGCTAAGTGATTATAAGAAAAAAAAAGTAATATTCATTGAGAAAAGAGTTTACTAGTTATTAACAAAAAACTATAAAAAAAGTAAATCCTGGTGTAGAGGCCTAAGTACTTGTAGTAATCTCAAAGTGTACTACATAAACAGCAGGAGTTTACATAGCATAATACCTGTGCAGGGTGTCCCATAAGTCCTGCATCATAGGGATTAATGCACATTCCCTTTCTTTCCAGATACATGAATATGGGGGGCATTATGAACAGATTCTGTAAAATTTCCTATAATGCCGGACTTATGGAACATCGTGTAGATGAACTGAGGACTTTAATTTCTAATGTATAGAGAAAATAACCTTTTCCATTATTAGTGAACCAAGGATGAATACAGAGACTTGAGAATTTTAGGCAGAATATTAGATAAAGGGTTATGATACTTATGAGTTGAGCCATCAGGGTAGAAAGGAGAGAAGGAGGATAGCTGTTTCCATACAGTATTCATTAAACTTTTTTTTTTTTTAATGCAAGAAAGATGGAACGAAAGGCAAGGAGCCCGCAAACCGTTCCTTTCAAGAAAAAAACAAAAAATACAACAGAGAGCCAAATTCAAGATCCATTCATTTTGAGATGCCTGGACACACTGCATTTGAAAGACTGGAGATCACAGGAAATAGGAAATACAGACGGAGGAAGACAGTTCCAGATATGACCTGTTTCATAAATGAAGGACTGGGAATAACGGTTAATTCTTGAATTAGAAAGTTGGACAGAAAAGGGATGAGAGTTTGTTGCTAGATGGGTGCTGTGCATCTGTCGTAGAGGTGGAGGGATGCAAGTGGAGAGTTCAGAAGAGCAATGACCATTGAAGCAGTGATAGAAAAGATAAAGATGCAACAGTGCAGCGAAGAGTGGAGGTTGAAAGGAGCCAGTAAGAGGAGGAGAGTTAATGAGACAAAAAGCCTTTAACTCCACCTTGTTGAGAAGAGCTGTATGTGGAGAGCCTCCCCACACCTGAGAGTTGTACTCTGTGAAGGGAGGAATAAAACCTGTGTATAAAGTCAACAACTGTGCAGGGGTAAAGAAGGTACAGAGTCGGCTTAGCACACCTAATCATTTGGAAGCAGATTTTACAAGAGATGTAATATGATCTTTCCAAGGTAAATCCCAAGAGAATGAAGCCTCAAGTATGTTTCAGGATGATGCAGGGTGGAGCTGAATATTATTAAACAATAGTGGGTACTCCTGTGGAAGATTTTGTCGGGTTAATCGGTGTCAGAACTGAGTCTTTGACGCATTAAAAACAACAAGATTACTTTTACCCCAGTCAGAGATACGAGCTAAGTCAGACATTAGGTGTGCCATAGCCTCATCCCTTGTTTGTTGAAGTAACTGCTGAAATGGACAGTGTGGGAACCGAATGGAATCCTTGTTTGTTGAAGTAACTGCTGAAATGGACATTGTGGAAACCGAATGGAAAGGTGGAATCATCAGCGTATGAGTGGACAGGATTAGGTGTACAGCTTAGAGGGTCATTGATGAATAAAAGAAAGAGTGTTGGTGATAGGACTGAGCACTGAGGAACACCACTGTTGATAGATCTAGGAGAAGAATGATGGCCGTCTACAACAGCAGCTGTAGAAAGGCCAGAAAGGAAGCTATAGATGATGGCACAGATAGAAGGATGAAAACTGTAAGAGGGCCGGTTGGAAATTAAAGATTTGTGCCAGACTCGGTCAAAAGCCTTTGAGATGTCAAGTGCAATGGCTAAGTTTTCACCAAAGTCCCGAATGGAGGATGACTGGGAGTCTGAAAGGTGGGTGAGAAGATCACCAGTGGAGAGCCCCTGACGGAACCCATACTGACGATCAGAAAGAAGGTTGTGATGGGAAAGATGCTTTAAAATTTTTCTGTTAAGAATAGACTCAAAAACTTTTGAGACATAGGATGTTAAAGCAATTGGGCGATAGTTAGATGGTTGGGAATGGTCACTCTTCTTTGGGACTGGCTGAATGAGAGCAAACTTCCTGCATGAAGGAAAGGTACAAGTTGATAGACAAAGGCGAAAAACTTTACCTAGGTAGGGTGTAAGTACAGGAGCACAGTTCTTGAGGACAACAGGAGGGACCCTATCAGGTCCATATGCCTTATTAGTATTGAGGCCAGTGATGGCAGAAAATACATCAGTTGAAGAAATTTTAATGTCAGCCATGAGGAAGTCAGTGGGGAGAAGTGACGGAGGAATAGCACTGGAATCGTCATTGGTGGAATTGGAGGAGAAAGTTTGAGTGAAGAGATCTGCCTTATCAGTCGAAGAAATAGCTACAGAGCCATCAGAGTAGAAAAGAGGAGGGAAGGATGATGAGGTAAAGTTGTTAGAAAGGTTTTTGGCAAGGTGCCAAAAGGAGCAGGAAGAATTCGAGTTGGAGAGTTGAGAGCATTTAGTACAGATAAAATTATGTTTCTGCAAAGCGAAGAACAGACTTAGCATGATTCCGGGGAGAAACAAAAAAGACTTGATTCAGGGGTGGGTTGGCTTTGGTACCTTTTATAGGCCTTCTCCTTGTTGTGGACAGCATTAGAACAAGCATGATTAAGCCAAGGCATTTCTGCATTAGTCAGAGGATATGAAAAAGGAATGTATGCTTTTATGCCTGAGAGAATAACCTCCGTAATGTGCATGGCACACTCAGATGGCTTCCGGCCATGGAAGCAATAATCATTCTAGGGAAAATCAGAGAAGTACTACCTGGAAGCCTCCCAGTCAGCAGATCCAAGTGCCACAACTGACGTTTCTTTGGAGGGTCCACATTTGTACTGTAGTAATAGGACAGGTTAAGGTAATAAGGTTGTTATCGGATGAGCCCAACAGAGAGGAAAGATTAACATCGTAAGCAGAAGGATTAGTTATAAGGAAGAGGTCAAGTATGTTGGAACTCCCTCCAAGGTGGTCAGGGATACAAGTAGGGTGCTGTACAAGCTGCTGTAGGTCATTAAGGATAGAAAAGGTGTAGGCTTGTTCACCAGGTGGATCAGTGAGAGAAGAGCCAAAGGTGGTGGTGAACATTGAAATCTCCTAGAATGGAGATTTCAGAGAAGGGGGTAACGGATGGGATGTGTTCCATCGTAGAAGTAAGATAGTCGAAGAATTTTTCATAGTCAGTAGAATTAGGGGATAAGTGAACAGCACAGATATGTTTAGTCAGAGAATGACAGGAAAGCCGAAGCCAGAGAGTAGAGAATTCAGAAGAATCACGTTCAGGAACACGAGAGCAAGACAAGTCGTACATATATACAACAGCCACCTTTGGCCTTGAAATGAGTAAACAGAAAGTAGGGGGATGCAGAGAAAGATTTGCTGTCAGTTGCCTCAGACAGCTGAGTCTCAGTTGAGAAGAGAAGGTGAGGTTTGGAGGAGGAGAGGTGGTGCCTAACAGAGAGAAAGTTAGAGAAAAGGCCATGAATGTTGCAGAAATGAAGAAGAAGTGAGTCAGACAGTGGTTCCAGGCAACTCATTGTGTCATCACCTGGATGTTAAATAGGGAACAGAATGTGTCTGGGTTGATATTAGTAACAATAGGGAGAAATTAGTCATAGGTGGTATATACAGATCTCCAACATAAACTAGGGTAGATAGTAAATACTTCTGGGAGGAAATTAGGAAAGTGTCACAGTCCAGTTTAGCAGTTACTGTATTGTAGGGGATCTTAACCTGCCAAGGATAGACTGACAGAATCAGACAGGGAATACAGAGTCAAAGGATCTTCAAGAGGAAGTACAGGAAAATTTCCTCTATCAGTATATCAGGAAGCCCACAGGAGGTAGTAATATAAAATATTTGGATTTATCTAATATAGAAAACATTATTGACATTCAGTAATAGCGATGAATGGAATAAACCACTTAGTGATACAATTGTCACCTCTTACATTAAGAGTTTCAAGCATAGGTTAGTAGCACATGACGAGTAAGGGCTGGAAATAAAAAAAAAAATCTAATCACTAATTCATTCTTTTTAATTTTCAGGTTACACAACAATAGTCTCTCTTCTCCTTTTGCACTTTCCTTTAAAATTTCAGCATGGGGCACAAGGGCCTAAGGGTAAATGCAGATAAAACAAAAGTGGTGGTATCTAGGGTTGATGGCAGTACAGTCAAAGAAGAGGGAGAGTGGCCATATGCAATTTGCCACAAGGGTGCGGGAAGTAATTCCATCTTGTGTTTGTGATAAATGGGTGCACAAGAAATGTAGTGGTATTAGAGGTGGACTGCGTGATAATGCTGATTTTATGTGTGCGGCGTGTCAGGGAGAGCAGTTGGAGATTGTCAGGCGTGAAAGGATTGAACTTGCTGGTGAGTCTCTTGAGTGTGTGGAAGAGTTTTGTTATTTGGGAGACATGTTATGTATGGAGGTGGGGCTGGAGTTAGCTCTGTGGCTAGGGTGAGAAGTGGTTGGAGGAAGTTCAGGGAGCTGTTGCCTTTCCTGACATTGAAAGGACTCTGCCTACATGCTAAGGGGCCTTTGTATGCAGCATGTGTTAGGAGTGTGATGCTGTATGGTAGTGAGACCTGGGCAGTAAAAGAAGAGGATATTCGCAGGCTTAACCGTACAGGAATGACAATGATTAGGTTGATGTGCAGTGCGTCCCTGCGCGCAAGGCCCGGGGGGGGGGCTGGGTTTGTGATTGAAGAGTTGAGAGGTAGGATGGGACTGGAGTGTATTGGTGTTGTGATGAGGAGCAGTAGACTGATGTGGTTTGGGCATGTGGAGAGGATGGGGGATGATAATTGGGTGGAGATGAGAAGTGTTAATATTGGGGTTGGGGTTGGGAGGGCTAGACCGAGAAAGATGTGGGACAAGGTCATTAAGTGTGACATCAGGGTTAAGGGACTGAACAGGGAGGCTGCCAAAGATCGAGCAGCATGGAGAGCTGCCATTAAGTGACCAAGGCTGACACGTGCAAGCATGTTGGAGCCTTCATAAATGAACGAATAAACAAACATCAGTTTTCTGTACGGTGTGGTGTTCATTCACAATTTTTCCTGTTAGTTTTGACTAGAGGGTTTGGTGGGTGGGGGAGAGTCTTCTATGCAGTTATTGTCTCATTCCAATAGTTTAGTCACTCTCGTAGGAGCAGCTTAGCATAGGCCAACTGGCCTACTATAGTTAACCTTTATTTTTATAATCTTATGTTCTCATTCTTTCATCCTTGTCCTCAGGGACTAAAAAGAAATTACAGTCAAGTCACCTAATTAGCGTATCTGTAAGCCTCAGATTTGTAATCCACAGTATTCAGCCCAACCAGTCCCTATTTTTTTCTTCTGTGGAAAAAAACTCAAAAAACACGGTTCCTAGGTTCTAAAGTGGCTCATTTCTGAGGAGATTTATAATACAGTAAGACCTCACTATAACGGACTAATTGGGGCTCAGGCCAGTCTGAAATATGCGATTTTCCGATAAAAGCGACATCCGAACTTACCCCTGCTAATCCAGACTTTTTCCGATATATCAGACATTAGTCCGGATTGCATCGGTAGTTTTCACCACCATTGCAGTATTGTACTGTGTTATACCTTTACTGCATTAATCAAATGGTATAATAATACTGCACTGTGCACTGAAAAACATGTCTTTTACTTGTCTTATTGTGGTGAACATAGCTGAAGTTGTCAGGCAGTCCGGACTGCTTTCTGGCTATATCGGACTTTTTCCGAT
Source organism: Birgus latro (assembly GCA_018397915.1). Lineage (NCBI taxonomy): Eukaryota > Metazoa > Arthropoda > Malacostraca > Decapoda > Coenobitidae > Birgus > Birgus latro. The sequence goes on from JAGKTI010023288.1 coordinate 8,773, forward strand.
ATATAGGAGTTTAGTCCGGTAGCTCCTCAAGTCCGATAAAAGCGAATTCCGGTCTACTGAAGTCTGTTATATCGAGGTTTTACTGTATCCCTGAACTGCATCTCTCTGGAACTCGCTTCCACAGAGTTGTTTCTCTCCAAACTTCAACCTGCAGCTGTTCAAGTCCAACTGTTACAGATATTTCATGAATCGAGGACACCAGTAATCAGGTGTATGGATTTTTTTTTTTTTCATTCATTTGCTTTTCCTTCCTCTGATCTGTTATTAAAAAAAAGAAAAGAAAAGAAATATCCAGGTACCCATGATATATTCCATGGCTGCTAGCCAATCACAGACAACCTAGACCCAACAGCCAATCACAGCCTGGCCCTGGTGGCAAGTATGCACACTGCAGCTGCCATGTTTTGTTTACCTCGAGTCCCGCCAACTACCAACTACGTGTGTTCCCCTGTGAGTTCTGAGTGCTACCTGGCTTTTTTTTTTTTTTTTTTTTTTTGTCAAGGTTACCTCTCCCTGGGCTCTGTTATAGACGGCCCCAACCCCCCAAGGTGACGTTCGACCCAGCTGGGGTTGTTTATTTTCATTAAATACGTGCATTGAATATTTCTAAGATTGTCTGTTTATGTTTGCAGTTGGCTAGTTAGGTGTAGGTGGGGTACTGTAGGGGGGTTCCACGAGAGTCCAGACTAAATACAGTGGAACCCCAGAATTCGTACGCCTCTCTACTCGTACAACTCGGTTTTCTTACAACTTTTTCATCCAAAAATCGCTTCAGTTTTCATATGGCGACCCGCTATTCGCACTAAGAGATGCAGTATCATAGGTGCTACGTGGTGCCCAGTCCCTCTTTGTCTTCCGCCAGATATGCATCAGTCATACAGGCTCCACTAAATATTGTGATAAATTACGTATTTTCATTAGAATATTGTACATTATCATGGGCCCTAAGAAGATTAGTGAATCATCTGGAGCTAAAAGAAAAGCAGTGAGAACAGTAGTTGAGCTGAAAAAAGAACTCATTGCAAAGTTTGAAAGTGGAACCCATGTCTCCGATTTTGCCATTCATTATGGTATGGCGAAATCTGCCATTTCATCCATACTAGAGAACAGATTAATTCAAAATACATTGTTTCTTATGGAAAAAAAGATTCGGTTTTTGAACAGTTCGCAACTCGTACAGCCTCCAGGAACGAATTGTGTATGAATTTCGAGGTTCTACTGTATCCTTTTTTCCCACTGGTTCTTAACTTTGTAAACCGCGGAATTCGTAATCCACAGGTAGGTACCAGTCTCTAATTGCCGAGGATTAGGTGAATTGACTTGTCCACTAAACTCTCAATTATCCGTCTTTGCAATATCCGGCCCAGCACAATATTCGGCACTGCTGGCTCGGCTGTATTAAAGCAGTGTCCGGCAAAATTATGCAGTATCCAGTGCCGAAACAGGACATAACCGATGGTTCTATGCAATATCTGGCATCAAGGTTTATCAACTGACTTGTAAACGGTAGCCAACCGGCACTGTATTACTGTATTTTATAATTACTTTATTGTATCTTATGCTTAATTTTCATCTTTTACTCATGGGAAAGTTTATAGGATATAGGGTAGAGACAGATAACACAATATGCAGCTTGATGCCGAATAGTGAGCCAATGGGGGGGTACTAAGAAATGTCTGGCATAGGGCTTGGCTGAATTACATGGGATAATTGAGAATCAGTCATACAGAGTACAGGTACAGTGAAAGCTCGATTATCCAGGCTCAGATTATCCAGCTTTTGGTATATCCAGGCTGTGATTGAATGGTTCAGTGGTACAGTAATACATAGAATTATTCATATGATAGCTCCGGTTTAAACAGGAAGCATCCGGTTGCTAGCGAGCGAGGCATGGGAAAACGAGCGTGAGTCTGCCCCAGCTATCCTAACGAAACCTAACCTGGGCTCCAGCTGGAAAACTGGGAAACGAAATCCACTTTTGAATACAACGAATAAGTTTCTTCCGTTATGCCAGAAACAGTCATAGGTACGGCCTAAAGAACGTGTTGTAATAAAAGAGGAAATCTTTCAGCAAGAAAAGGTAATTTACCACCTTCAAAATAGAAAAATACGGAAAACAAACTAGAGGAATATGAAGTGCATTGGTAAAGCCTTTTGGCTGTATGCTTTGATGAAAGCTTATGGTTTTCACAATTTTAGGGGGGTGAAATGGAACAAAAATGTTTGCTAATCAGAAAAAATTACTCTACCATCTCACGTGTTCTCTTAAGTTAGCATTCAGTTTCACATTCTTTGTTAGATATTGCGTTTCCCAACACATTTCGGACTGGCAGAGCATACAGTTATTTCTGTCTCTTTCAGTTAAGTGTACATCATGTTCATTTTGTTCATTCTCAAATGTATGTGTGAAAGAGAGAGTATTGATATAAACAATAATGTATTCCATTAACCCCTTCATAGCTGTCAGCTTTGAACAATGCTTTACTGTACCAGTGTCAGTGACGGTGAGTTTGGGAGCTATAAAAAAAATTCCGAACAATTATGGGAAGGAAACGAAGGTCACTGGTAGCTATAAAAAAAAATTCCGAACAATTATGGGAAGGAAACGAAGGTCACTGGTATGTTTACACGACCCTACTCTACCGTCCCAAGCAGCCAGGCGGTCACTTAATCTCAGATGTTTTCTCCATGTTTAAATGCTAATGTAACATGCATCCTAATTTTATTTTTTCACGAATCATAGCAAATCACAAGATGGGTTTAGGGGAAAAAAGGTGCACCAGATGAGTCTTATCACATCTGTAAGAAAAAGAAACTGATTTTAGAACTTAGAAAAAATGGTTCTGAGGCCTTCCACGGGAGCACACATATTTCTGAACTCACGGCCATTGAGGGGACTAAACATATGCTTTACTGTAAGCAGTAAAAGCACCTTACCAAATCAGTTCATCGTGATATTCTATTTTATTTTTCTGATTATTTCTGGGTTAGCAAATAAACATCCCTCGTTAAATTTGTTTCCCCGTTGTTTTTAGCTGTTCTGTGTGACAACTCTCGTTCGTTAATGTAATGGCGGAAGGTACTTTTCTGATCTAATTGTTTAACTAAACCTGGCCTAACCTAGCTTAACTGCACCTAATAATTTAACTTAACCTAACCTCCAGTTGGGAAGTTGGGAAACGAAATCCACATTTGAGTACATTAAGTTTCTTCCATCGCGCTGGAAACGTGACGAAAACAACAGGGAGGAAATTTTTCAGCAAGAAAAAGTAATTTACCAAACTGAAAATAGAAAAATACAGAAACAAGCAGGAGGCGTATGCAAAGATTTGGTAAGGTCTTTTTGCTACGTAAGGTATACATTTACCGGTAAATAAATTGGTCAAACAGTACTTGTTTTTTGTTTCCGTCGGATTAATAGTGATTTCGGACTATTCAGGCACCTCTTCACACCATATAGCCCAGATAATCGGACTATCTCTATATGTTACATTATACAGTAGTACAGTAATCCCTTTAATAACCGGATGCCCAATTCCCGGACACCCCAATGTCCGGACATTTTGGGCTCGGGCCTTCGGAGCCCCCAAATAGCCAAAAAACATAAAAAAAAAAAAAAAAAAAACTGACTTTTTTTCAACTGTATTTTGAACTTGGCGTGCTGTGCCGACCAGCTGTGTTTTGCTGCGTAGATAGCGGCCTCCTGCTTCTCTCTCCTCCCCAGTTACTACCTAACTACCATCGGGAGTAGGTTCTTGTTTCAGTGGCTGCCGCACATGCTCGTTTTTATGAATAAACAGCGAGTAAACTGCAATACCACATGGGAATTTACAGTATTGTGCAGTGTTAAGAAATTAGAATTCAGAGTGCAAAGGATTAAGAACAGCACAACACTGGAGGCGGGTTAAACTTCGTAATGGCGGTCACGGACATGTTGTAAGTTTTTTTTTGTTTTTTTTTATGTGTCCGACTCTGGTCATAGGCTTTACAGCCTGCTATCAAGGCCCAGCCGTCCTCCTACATACCATACACCTCTACATGTCACCACTTCGGCGCTAACACCCACTGTCCATATTGAATACATGCTAGGACTGTCTCATACAGGACTGGTGTATTGGTATTAGCGGGGTTATTTTTACGACATGTCGGCAGGTCTTCTGGTAGATCAGTAAAGCCTGATTTAATGAAATTCAAATCCTTAAACTGTTCCCTGCCCCAGCGAGGAATCAAACCTGGGTCCCTCGGAACTGCAAGCCAACTCTTTACCGTTCGAGCTACCACCTCCCCTAAATACCCAGGATACTGCTAAATATTTTCCATACTCACCTCTAAATCCTCATTCTCTGGTTCCTTTTCATTTATTTCATGCTTTGTGTCCCTTATTTGTGTGAATAGGGTCTTAAAAAGGTGCTGTTAATGTCTGGCAGAGAGGTACAGTAGCCTGTCAGCTGCTAAATATTTTCCATACTCACCTCTAAATCCTCTTTCTCTGGTTCCTTTTCATTTATTTCATGCTTTTTGTCCCTTATTTATTTGAACAGGGTCTTAAATAGGTGCTATGCATGTCCTGTAGGGGGTTGTGTTGGTGGTTTTCTGAGTTAGGCTGGGTTAGGGTCCATAAGTACCTGTCCAGAAGGCTCAGGCCCAGTTTCTGGACGGACCCAAGTTCCGGATGTGCCTTTGGCTGTATTACATCGGATATTGGAGGGATTACTATTACAAAAGATAGTCTTTAAGTGTTCCTATTACAGAGTTTTGAAAACTCAGTTAATATTTAATGTTATGTTTGTAGATAGCTAAATTATAAATTTTTTCCATTACAGTAAGACCTCACTGTAACGGACTAATTGGGGCTCAGGCCAGTCCGAAATATGCGAAATTCTGATAAAAGCGACATCCGGACTTACCCCTGCTAATCCAGACTTTTTCCAATATATCAGACATTAGTCCGGATTGCATCAGTGGTTTCACCACCATTGCAGTATTGTACAGTACATCCTTCAACTTTGCGAACTTTAACTTTGCGATTCACCAATTTTGCAAGGTAGTTCCAAAAGCCATGTATTTTTTAACATTTATGAACTTTGTGAGTGATCAGACACTTCGCGAGGTCAAGTGGTGGGAGAGTCGTCTTCCCGCACTACTTTGCCACCCCGAGTAATGACGTCATGGTTCATTGGGCGTACTGAGCCTCCTAGTTCAGTGGTCTGCCGCCCCGCCACGTTTGTTTGCACCTGTTTCCAACCAAGGTCACTGACCCTCACAATTTCGTGGTGCTGCTCGCAATACCCCAGCAGTCTAACCTTGCATGAGTGTTATCATGGCGCCAATGGGTAAGAAGAACAAGAAAATAATTTTGGAGACCAAACTGAAAATGATTGAAAGGAAAAAAGCAGGTGAAGGTAATTCTGCTATTGGCCAGGAGTTTGGTGTTGGTGAATCAGCAGTGAGAATGATTTTAAAGAACAGTGAACAAATCAAGCAAGCAGCGAATAACTAAGGAGGTGCTCAATTTGATGGTAGAATGCTGGTGGACAACAAAGAAGTGCTAATAAAAATGGAAAGATATCTTGCTCATTACATTCAAAGAAAGGAAAAGGAAGGGGCGTTGCATTAGATGGGCACCATATAAGGGAGCAGGCAAAGATATTCTATCACACGTGCCTTAAAAAAACCATTAATCCTCCAACAAAACCTTTCAAGGCGTTGAATGGGTGGCTATGCCAGTTCCTCAAAAGGAAGGGGTTTAAACAAATCAGGTTCAGTGGCGAGTGAGGCAGTGCTGACTACAAATTGGTCGGCTTCACTCCAAGGTAAGCACTTTTTCCCACTCTTTCTCTCGACTCTACCTCTTAATTTTACGATGATAGATGAAACAAATATGAACTGATATACTGTATAGTAATATTAATTAGAAAACATCATAGGTAAGAAACTTTAAAAAAAAAATTACATTTACACTGATGTGAAGACTGGCGTGGTTAACGGGACTGGTGGCGGGGCGAGGCTTGGCTACTGTGGCCCCGCGGGGCCTATGTCGTCACTATCACTGTCGGCAGATATTTCCACATCTTGCTGTGTTTTTTCTGCCTCTCTCATGA